>JAODAL010011434.1:0-100035 GCA_025379985.1 Phyllomedusa bahiana
CCCGAAGACGGGGTAGGTAAGTCCCCCAAATTCCTCCTTTGGGGGGGGGGGGGGATTTGGGGGTTTTTCCCGTTTCTTTTTTTGGGTTTGGAGCCTGCAAACCAAGTTGCTCTTGGTTTGAAGGCTTTCCCCTGCCCAAAAATTTGTCTCGGGAGGGGGGGGGAGGGGGGGGGGAGGGGTCATCTCCTCCAGTCGACGATGTCTGGGTTCGCGAGATCGTCACTTCAGGATACAGGTTTCACTTCAGTTATCTCCCCAACACGGTTTCTTTTTTTCTTCCCCCCCGTTCTCTACCCCCGGGAAATTTGGTTTTTTTTCTGGCAATTCCGCCCCTTCCTCCTTCAAGGAGTGTTTTTGCCGCCCCAACCCGTTTTCGGGGTTTTTACTCAAACCTTTTTATGGTCCTCAAAAGGAGGGTCAGTGAGGCAGTGTTGGAGCTGGGGGAGCTAAAACCGGTTTTGTGCAAGTTCCCGTTTCCAATCGTCCGGGTGGGTGATGCCTCTTGGAGCAGAGCAAATTTCGGCCCCATAGACATCAAGGATGTTATCTGCACTCCCTTTTTCCCCGGGGGCCACCAAATTCCGCATTTTACGAGGTCACAGCACTTTCGTTCAGGTCGCCGCCCGGCCTTGCAACTGCACAAAAGGTCTTCCCCAAAGGTTCTGGCCCCCTGATTGCGATCTTTCACATGGGGGGTGCCCATTATCCTGTATCAGAAAAACCTCTTAGTGAAGTATTCATGCCGCCCCTGACGGGAAACTTTTCGTATCAACCAGACCCCTTTGGGGGATAGTCAATTTCGACAGTATATTTGATCCCATCGCAGAGGATAGGTTTCGGGGGCATGGTTTTGACACTCAGGGGGCCAGAGTGTTTCTTCCCCAGGGAAGATCCAAAAAATTACGTCAGATGTTTCTTTCTTTTTAATCACCCCAAAAACTTTCGCCTTGCATGCAGGGTTTTCGGGAGGATGGTGGCGCCTTCGAGGCGTGGCCTTGTGCAATTACTTTTTCCCTCTGCAGCGGGTGTTTGTCTGGGGGATGGGGGGCTCAATAACCCTGGACCCAAAATTATTCTGCCCCCCCAGGCCCGACCTGGGCTGGGGGCAGTTTCCCTGCTTCATCAGGGGGAATCATTCTGCCCCGCAATTTTGATCATCAACAAGGGCATCCCCGGGTGGGGGCCATTTTTCGGTTTCCCCGACGACTCAGGGGCGTGGGCCTAGGGAATCCGGTCTTCAGATCAATGAGCTCTGGGCTATTTTTGTAGCGCTCTCATATTGGTCCCCTCTTATCCGGGGTCACAATGCAGATTCAGTCTGGCAACACCACGGAAGCTTTTCGGGAAGCTGCAAGGATTCTTCGCTTGGCAGAGCGGTCAGTGCCAGTTTTGTCAGCGATTTTCAATCCAGGGGTGGAGAACTGGTTGGCAAATCATCTAGTGAGCACGGTCGATTCCCGGAGTGGGCTTTTCAAACGGTTTTTGCCCATTTGCCAAATGGGGGCCCAAAACTCTTTTCTGTTTGCGTCTCGCCTCAATCCCAACTCCAGTTACTGCCCAGGGCCAGGGAAAATTTGGGCCCTTGCATTTGCGTGGTCCCTCCCTTAAGCAGTTTGTCTGATCTACCTTTTTTCCATTTGGGCCTTTTTTCCTCAAATGCTAAAAGCCCTCAGCCGAGGGGGTACCGCTATTCTCATCCCCCGGAGGGCCCCCCGCAGGTCCTGGAAACAGATGCGCCCGTTGGCAACGCTCCTTTGCCCTTTTCCCATTGTGTCCAATCCCCTCTCCAGGGTCCCCTGTTTCCCCCCATTTTTCGCGGTGCTTTGATGGCGTACGTTAAACCCCAATATTAAAATCTCGGGGTTTGTCGGATTTTGTTATCCCGACCAGATTTGGGCCGCAACCTCAGTCCCCCGGTTTACCGACCGGAGGGTTTTTTCGAATGGGGTGAAGCCCCTAAATTTCACCGTGGAATGTTCTACTCCAAGGGTTTTCTGTTTTTCTACGTCGCCTGGGTCGGGGCTCGGCCCCTTTCCACCTTGAGAGGTCAGATTTCTGTCCTCTCAATTTTGTTTTAGCGCAAGCTGGCCTCCCATTCACAGGTTAAAACCTTTTTGCAGGGGGTTGCGTATTCTGTCCCTCCGGTTCGTATGCCTATCAAACCATGGGATTTAAATCTTGTTTTGAAGGACATGCATTCTTCACCTTTTGAGCCACTACGGGAAGTTTCCCTACGTTTACTTTCATAGAAAGTAGCCTTTCTGGTGGCCATTACCTCCATTCGCTGAGTGTCTGAACTAGCAGCTTTATCATGCAAGTCCCCTTTCTTGGTTATGCATAAGGACAAGGTTGTTTTGCGTCCTGTTCCTTCGTTTCTCCCTAAGGTGGTTTTATCGTTTCATATCAATGACGACATAGTTCATCCTCGAGAATGAGCATTTCATTGTTTAGACTTAGTCAGGGCTGTTCAGATCTAACTCTCTGTTACGGAATTTGTTAGGCGCTGTGAAGCCCTCTTTATCATTCCTGAGGGTACACGCAGGGGCCTGGCTGCCCTTAGGGCCACCATTGTCAGCTGGATCCGGTCCATCCATGGTGATATCACTCCCTGCTCTCTCATCTAATCAGATAACAGTGTAATGGTCAGGTGACCAGATAGAAACCTGTGTGAACTCAGAGCACAAAAAATATTATCTCATGACTAAACTAAAATCATTTGATGTCTTCAATTACCTGTCCCGTCATGTTGAAAACTAATCTTCGTAGTGAGAAAACCCCTTTAAAGCCCTTCAATGTCTGATAGGTGGGACCCCCACCTATCTCCACACCGAGCCCAGAAACCTCTCCATTCTGAATGGAAAACAGGACTCTCCCATAGACATGAATGGGAGTCCAATTACAACTCTGGAAGTTTCACCCATCTCCAAAACGAGCTGCAAAACCTCTATGCTCTATGAGTTCCGATTACAATTGAGCTTCCTGTCTCTGTGTGTACAGTGCTGAGTGCTGTATACACAGTGAACGAGAAGACAGGGACAGTAACAAACCTTTCCAGTGGACAGAAAGCCATCGCTGACAGATCTCCAGGCCAGCAAATCTTTTTGTGATTGTAATCTGAGGATGCAGACTCAGTGTGGTCCGTGAAACGTGTAGCTCTTAAAGATATTTTATTAGTTTTATGTCTCTATTTTTATCCTTGTAAATCTTTGGATAAAAATAAAAGGCTAAATATGGATTTCCATTTTCAGCCTTTTCATTCTATTTTAACCAAGTCTAGACAATCTATCCTGTTATTCGTACTCCCCAATTTTGGTTAGTGCCTTAGTCCACAAGACCCCATTTTCCCATGCAGGTTGTGAACGCTGGCACATGTGCAATGGTCTTAGCTAATGTGGACTTGTTCAGGAGAAATGAGCGCATATGTAGATTTTAGAATCAGGCTTTGTATGAATATTTTATCAATATGTGCAAGAATTACCCAATGTGCAGAAAGCCTAAGAGGGCACATAAAATCATTAGTCATGTTAATGCAGGAGAACACCTGTTTGATTCTCAAATCCAGGCAATAGCCTGTACTTTTCAACGACTACTATTTCAATATTGTCAAATCAAGTACATTTCCATTACTATGTTGGCCAAGAACAAAAAAAAAGAAGAAAAGTGAATTACCAAGGTTTTGCACTCCAGGTTTTTGGTGGAATTGCGAATAAAAGTTAAAAATGTTAAAACTATGGGCGACATAGAAAAGAGGCGCTTCCACGCTAGTTTTAAGGCGCACTAAGTAAGTGTAAAGTGCGCCTGAATGAATGAATCAAAAATCTGGCGTCTGGTATACCTCGCATAGTATAATTGATGTGCCTAATCTAGACGCATAGCATAGTTTAGGCACATAGCATATCATTGCTACGGTAGCATATTTGATTCTCCTACTTTCGGCGCATTCAAATGTGTCGTGCCTGCCGTATAAAGCACCTAGATTTGGTGTATTACAGTTCATTTATATAATGGAGCATCAACAGTTTTTTGGTCAAAGCAACAAAAAAAAAATGCGCAGCCCTAATGGGACATGTCCCCCTATATTTTTTAGAGGTACAACGTATGTGTCCAAAAACACATCATAAAACAATTGCAATAACACTTAAAGATTTCTAACCTTTACGCATGAAGAGAATGAACACGATGAACTTGACACAGTTTGCAGTGTTCTTTGGATCAATTTCAGATCACACAAATAAAATGAGGCCGATGTGATTGTATTTAGCATACTCTGTTCTTCTGTGTTATGTTGGCATTTAATGTGCTGGCTGTGCAGTCTGCCACTGAATATATTACATTATCTGGTTAAACACAGCCCATCTGACAGAAAACAATTTCAGATGTATGCTGTCCTTGGACACAATCTTGGTTATAAACTGGCAGACAGTCTGAAGTTAGCTGGCTGGCTCTTATTCTCTGTCCAGCTGTTTGTGACTAGACAAGCCTAGTGGGATAAAGGCTGCTCGGAGACATAAAAAGATAGGAAAAGAGAGGCAGAGTTGTGCAACATAAGCCAAGAACTCAGCATTAGCCATCTAATTCAAAGCAGTCAATGAAGGGATGGTTCAGTTCATGCAGCAAATTCTTAAAGGGCCTTTGCCACGAAGTAAAATTGACGTGGGAAGTTTGTAAATCAAATAATAAACATTTTCACCATTGATCATTATTAAAAATTCTGGACTGCTTTTGTTTTAGCTGCTCCTTTAGTGATTGATTGTTTACAGCTCATCTTCAGGAGATACGACCAGGGCTGAGAGCTCCTCACTCCTGGTCGCACATGCTTAGACATCACCTTTCCTCCAAGGAAGCTAATGAGTGTTCAAACCCCAGGTGCTGTCAACTCTTCTCCTGTCCTCTGTAATCCATAGTAATAAGTCCAACAGTACAAATAAATTAAAAAATAAACCTCAATCAGGTCTGTGCATTGACAAAGAGGAAAAAAATCCACAGGTTTTGTTCCTGCAAGGATTCGAACTGAGGACCCTTATGCTGTGAGGTAAAACTTTTACCTCTGAGCTACAATGTAGCTACTTACAGTTCTACACATAAACAGATCTTTGTTTGACTAGAGAGAGGAAAGGCCTGGTGATGTCATCCTGCTGGGTCACATGATCTGCAATTCAAACAAATCACACACACCCCCTAATGAGCGCACAGAGCTGAAGAGCTGGATGCAGGAGGTGTGAAACGAGATCGTGGCAAACCCCTTTAAGGCCATGTCTACACAGCACTGGTAAGTGGTTGGATTTTTAAGCAGATTCAGTATTTAGAATCTGCAAAAAATCCGACAGTAACCAGTGCCCCATAGACCGCAACAGAAAATCCGAGCTGTAGTCTTTAGAGTACAGATTTTCTACTGTCGAATTTCTAACCCGCTGGTTTGTAGAGAATGTTCTATAATCCGGCATATTATGGTGGAGTCTAGTACAGTTCCATGTACTGAGCCGGCCGAAATCCAAAAACCGACCGTGCTTTTTGGCACAAACGCGCGCAATATACCGTGTTACAGCGATGTTAAAATACCATTGGATTTGCGACAGCATTTTAACATTGTCGTGTAGACACAGCCTAATTCTAAAAGTGGAGGGGAGTAACAATACCGATACAGGCATAAAAGTTAGAGAGCCGTTTGTTAAAATATGAGCAATTGCAGCAATTGTTAAATCTTATTTAAAGGAATCACCATTTTTTATCAAACTAATTAAAATGAGATACTGGTACATATTCTTTTCCTTTTAGCCGTTTTTTTCTGATTGAAGAATTTTTTTTGTTTTTTCATATTCAAAGAAGTAATTTTATTAATAAATGCAATCAGCAGTACAAGAGAAAATAGAAATAATGCAACAGTAGTTTCTGTAATTCACATCTAGTAGAAGAGACATAGAAATGTCTATTAACTTTTTTAAATGGCTTAATATAACCTCATGAAATAACACAATGCTCCTGGATTGGTAACCTAAAAAACAAAAAGTTATATCAAAAATGTACTATTATTGTGATAGTGGTCTACAGATTAGCAATCAGATTAGTCGGAACTGAAACATATCATCAGATCCAAACTTACATTAAAGCAGAAAAATAAAAACAACTAAGTGCTGCCAATTATGCACATCCCGCATAGGACCCCCAGGCCCAACAACTTCATTCTATATCTAGTCAGAGGAAAGATCCCAAAAGATACAAAGAAGGTCTTATATGAGGTTGGAGTATTCAGGGGAAGATGTGAAGGAGACCCAATCCCTCCATGTCCTATTGTGCTTGTCGTGGAGGTGAGAATTATCTGCTCTGAGTTCCTCCATTCTCTGTAGATGGAAAATCTCCCTAAACCAGGATGTGATCCTGATTGTAGAATTTTTAATTCTGTTATCTGTATACCATTATGTGGCATCAATCATGCCTGAGCTGCTTTAACAGCTTTTAGAGAGATCATTTACAGCAGCTACAGGGACAATGAAGCCTGTCAATAGGATGTGACTTCTGTAGAGGAGTTTTCTAGGCATGATCTGTGACCTGGGAACAAATCACTGTGCAGGAGGAGGAGAGGCAGCTGTTATGTGAATACTGGATCCTGAGTTATCTATAAATAACTGGTGTCACCTTTCACTGCCTGTACTGATCCTGAGGAGATTGCTGAAAAGTATTCTCTACAGCAGTGATTTTCAACCAGTGTGCCGCGACACATGGTCGGGTGTGCCGCGGGGAAAGTTCCCAAAACTATGGTGCGCCGTGTGTTTTGTTCCGGGCCGTTCCTAGGGGGGGGCAGGGCGTGCGGTCGCCCGGGGCGCCAAGGCTCCGCTCACCCGCGGGGGGCGCCGCGGCCGCCCTGCCTGCCCAGAGGAGCGCCCCTGACTCTGCGCGACTGTTTTATAACAGCCGCGCAGAGCCAGCAGCTGCAGGGAGGAGGCGGGACGGATCGTTCTTGTCCTGACTCCTCCCCTGTATCAGCGTCACAGGGGGCGCACAGCTCTCACCGCGCCCCCTGTGACGCTGGGTCTCCTCGGCTGGCAGCTCTGCCGCCGATGAGACCCCTGGAAGCTGCGTGCAGCGTAATGACGTCACGCTGCTTACACCGCTCTGCAGCTCCCACTGCTGAGCAGCTCCGGACCGGGACGCGCAGACCCAGGTGAGTAATCTTTTGTTATTTTATAATTACTTACAGGGGGTATCACTGGCTACAAGAGGGGCACACTGGCTACAATGGGGGCACACTGGTTACAAAGGGGCACACTGGCTACAAGGGGGCATCACTGGCTACAAGGGGGGCATCACTGGCTACAAGGGGGGCATCACTGGCTACAGGGGGGGCATCACTGGCTACAGGGGGCTCTGGCTACATTGACGCACATTGGCTACAGGGCTGGGCATCACTGGCTAGAATCGATATTCACTATATGTATAATATGTACTGTTTTAGTGTCATTTTGTGCCATTTTGGTTGGTGTTTTGCCCCGGGATTTTTTAAGTGTAAAAAGTGTGCCGCGGCTCAAAAAATGTTGAAAATAACTGCTCTACAGAACATAAAGAGTCATATTATTAGGCCTAGTGGCCAAAGAAAGAACTGCAGGGTTTCAGGATTTTTAAAAAACATTATTAGTTACAGGCAGTCCCCGACTTACACCGTTCTGTTCTCTAGTTACAAACAGAGATTTATGGGCCATGCTGGCACTTGTAGTTCCATATTCCACAGCAAATAGTAACTGTGGAACGACAAGTTCCAGCATGCCACAACAGCACATAAGGTGAAATCTTCTTAATAGGGGCACAGACAGCAAAACAAATGTAAAAATCATTCCCTGCACTATCCGAAACAAAAAAATAACATGCTGGTGTTACAGTTAATAAATATACAAAGTTTACAAGTTTCGACTTATATACAAATTCAGCTCAAGAACAAACCTGAAGTCCCTATCAAGTTTGTAACTTGGGGACCGCCTGAAACAAAAAAATTCTTAAAAAATGTGTTTAACATAAAAACATAAAGTAAAGAAAGGGACATTTTCTGATGACACGTTTTCTTTATATTCTCAAATAAATGGAAACAAATTGTGAAAACTGCTGTGGCATGATGCTTCTCCGTACAATGTTCAAGGTTTTGTCTAAGGTGATCCTTAACTGGAAAAGTTAGATGCCACACTCCATAGCAGCAAGCTGGTTTCTGTGCTGGCAGATCCTGAATGGACCACATCATCTCTCTCCAGATTACTGTGGAGCAGATCACCCAATTTCAAGAATCTTCAAATTTAGGGCCACATGTATGAAAACTGTTTAGGTGTAAAACTCACTCTTTTGCCCATAGTAAACTTAATGGCCCTTAATGTTTGTTAATTAGGAAAAAGTATTCGACTCACTTAACCATAAAAATCTGTGTGATGCCCTCAAGGGCAATGGTGTCCTCAAGATCATTGATCTCATTACATCATAGTACAAGAAGTTTATATATAGAGTTATGTATAACAGAGCCGTGACAGACCCACTCTGAGTAGCCATCCATGTATATCAAGGATGCATCTGATTGCCGCTACTTTTCTTCCTCATGATGTTTTAGCTGGATCAATTGACCATGGACCTAACAGAGGATTGCTTTTCAATTTTACTATAATGGAGCTTCTCCTGGACCTTGATATACCTCATAACCCAGTATTATTCAATCAACATTTTGCTGACATGCAATACAGGCTAGACAACCTATGCAGTCACTCCACAGTAGCAGGTCTAATCATCAACAATGCCAAAAAACGAAATCAATGAAAATCAACATGGGCAATCTCTTCAGCTGTATTGCAGGTCAACCAGTTGAAAAACTCAAAACTGTTTAGCACTTTACAGTAGAAGTGAACTTGCTGGAGATGGCGGCATAGAAATTAATATATTTACCAGGATAGGAAAGGAAAAGGATGCATTCACTAGTCTTGGAAACATTTGTCATTCAAACCAGTGAGTGTACCAAGTGTACCAAATTTTCCACTGAAACGCTACGTTAGGCCTGTTTTATGGGACCAGAACCTGTTGTGTCTCAGCTGAAAATACACAAAATCTACAAGTCTTTGTTAACAGTTGTTTGTACTACATCATCCAGGCCTGGTGGTATGGTTTGTGAGCGCAGGTGGAGATGGTTGGTTACTCCTTGCAAAAAAGTACGAATGAGATCTGTGGACAGGCACTCAACTGCAATCTGCAAGGATGAAATAGAAGAGGCAAGCCTAGAGGCTCTTGACAGAGGAGTCTGCATCAAGAAATAAGTGTTGTTGATGCGATCTTGACCTAGCCCCAATTAAAGTCAAAATCTGGCAGCAGTGGTGATTTTCAAATTGGCCCCATGTCCTCAATCAGGGGCGTAGTTATCGGGGGTGCAGAGGTAGCAGTCGCTACCGGGCCCTGTATCCTGAGGGGGGCCCAAAAGCCCTCCTGCCACATAGGAAGACACCAGTATTACAATTAGCACATAGTAGTTGGGGGGCCCAATTTAACTTTTTGCATTGGGGCCCAAGAGCTTCAAGTTACGCCTCTGTCCTCAATAAAGGTGAAGAAGAAGTAGTTCATGCACATCAAGGGTAAAATGGTCTAAAACAATTTTTTTTCCATAGGTATATGCCAATATGCATATCTGTAGCAGACTGCCCACTTTTAAATTAGAAAAGATTATTATTTTTAGTCTGACTTTTATGGAGCTTGGCAAAATAAATGCCATATACAAGTTCGTCTAACAAGACTGTAGTTTACAAGCATTACAGTTAATCAGGTTTCCCACATTGCAGAAATGTTGTGTTCAGATCACATTTTTTTGGCTGTGTTTTTCCAAAATCATATAAAACATGCTGTAATTTTTTTGCTTCAATTTCAGAAAAAGCAAAAACAGGATCTACTCCAAATGTGTGAAACAAGCTTTAGCATGTGTTTTCTTTTCTTTAAGCTGCTAAATAATCATTAGGGAAATGTGAAACACACATTGACCATCGAGGAGGTCTCACAGATGCTCAATTGGGTTCAAGTCTGAGAAATCAGGGGGCTAGGGTAGTAATTAGAAGTTTTCATCATGCTCTATAACCAAATGTCAGACAATTCTAGCGATGGGATATGTCACATTGTCGTGCTGGAAGATCCCATCCACACAAGGGAAGATAATGAGCATGTATGGGTATACATGATCTGCAGGGATGGATTTATACACAGATCAATTGAGAATGCCTTTCACATTGTTGAGGCGGCCAAGAGAATGCCACAAAACATTCCCCAGACCATAATGTTAATACCACCAGCTTATATTCTTCCAGCAATGGTTGCAGTGTTTGTTCTGTGATTTTTTTCACCTGACACGCCAATGTCCATCTGATAAAAAAAACGCAACTCACTGGAGAGAGCAAGCCTTTTCCAATCAGCAAAGGTCTCATTCCGATACTTCCATGAAAGTCGAAGCCTTTTCTTCCGATGTAACTATATAAGCAGAGGTACAGTGACCATCCATCTGCTTTAGAGCTCCAAACTCAGGAGGGTTTCCTGAACTGTTGTTCTAGACGTATGTCTGATAGCCCCCTGGTTCATTCTGGCAGTGAGCTGCTGCACTATAGCATGTGAACATTTTAAATATTAGAAACTGCGCAGTTTCAGAAATACTGCCACTCAGCCTCATTTTCAATAATCATCCTTTTTGGCAACTCTGACGAAATCACCTACACACTGCCAACACTCAAAGTAGGAAGTGGTCATAGAAGGTATATAATATTTTTGCAGTTTCTTCTGGAAAACAAGTAATTGCTATGGCTAGAAGTTGTTGAATTTGCAGTCTGACTACAGTTATTGGCAGAATATATTAATCTATTTGAGCTATTTCCTACTTTTATTCAGTTATAGAGCCAATAATAGAGAGGATTAGTTATGTCCAGGCTCCAAAAAAGAAGGGGAGAAAAGTTGTATGAAAAACAAAAAACAAAAAAAGGAGTGGAAGAATTTATTGACTGTAGACGATGGTGTAACTACAGGCATTTGGCATTACTAGCTAGCGTTATTAAATAAGTTGGCTGCAATGGACCATTTACTATTTGGACCACAATCACTTATTTATAATCTTTACTATTGTTTAATATGGTTTCTATGCTTTGTATTAACTGTATGGAATGTCAGTTTGGCCTTCTGCTAAGCAAGTCATGCATGTCCATTCCTAAAACATTACTATTGTACATGTAGGATTGCCAAACTATCCTTTAGAAGTGAAGTCATTTTTCACTCTTTATTTTTATACAAGGATATAAGAGCTGCCAACTGAAGGAGAAAAACTGGTCAAGAATGATCTCTCTCAGAGGATATTTATTACTTACTGATTTATTTCTGCATATACTCTGGGAAAGTAAAAAGTTATGCAACAATCACAAGTGTTTTTTCCAACCCCATCTGAGAGCAGACTATGATAGATGGAGAGAATCTGAGCTTTGTGATATATAGGTTTATGTGATTTAAAGCCGAATGTCTCAGTACAAAGCAGAGTAAATCCTAGGAGAGACAATGAGAGCAATGCTTTCCCTTCACATGCAGTTATTGACAGCTTCCCAGGTATCAGCCAAGTGTACAGAATGAAGAGTCTATCACTGTTTATGGCCAAGGAAAGCAGGGCTTTCAATTTTTCTTTTAGGATTCACTCACTTTTTTAATCAAAAAGGCGGTTTCAAATCATAAAAACGTATATATCATAGAGCTCAGCATCTCTCCTATCACATCCTGTTTTTGACAGGGTAGCAAAAATCAGTTAACAGGTTCGCTGATGAGGCATGTCCTCTTACACTGATCCCAATGTCTTAGTGTACTGCTTATATAATAGCTGCTAAGAAAGTATACAGCCGATTAGTAAACCAGATGTCCCCTTACCAATAACTTACAGCCATTGTGAATACAGGCAGATACGTCAGTAGTGGTCACTCACTAGTAATTAGGTAAAGAAGAGTTGAGCTCAAGACATTTGCCAAAACAAAACAAAAAAAAAATGAACAAAAAATAATTAAAAACATTTGCTAAACATTTCCGCCACAGTAAGCAACGTACCTGCTGTCCCTCTCAGGTACCTCCTTTATCGCTATCCTGACTTGGTTACTTAGGTCCCGTCCTGCATAAACCACTCCATGTGTGCCTTTACCCAAAACCACTCTGTCGCCGTTCTCATCATATTCGTAATCAAACTATAAAAAACAGATAACGCGTTATTAAGCTGAATAAAACACAATAACCTAATCATGTCACAAAAAGAAAGGTGACATAAAAATTAGCAATATAAAATACGTACAGCTAGTTTGAAGGATTTTCCTGGTTTTATGTCAGTAAAGCATGTGCACTGTAGAATGAGAAGTTCTACTACTTTCTTCTGTATTACAATGCCGCCATATTTTTAAACCTCTGCTTGCTATCAATAAAAACATTTCCCTCTACATCCAGAGCCAAAAAAAAAACATGTACTGTCCAATTAGTAAGTGGAAGGTTCAGATTCCAAACTCCTTTCTAACTCTGGATTGTCTTTTCCTTACCACTGATGTCGCGGGGTGTGGGGCTTGTGTTTTAGACAATTATTAGGTTGCGTTTACACGGTAAAGACCAAATACCAGTCAGAAATGCAGACCGGTATTTGGTCATTTTTGGCACGCAAGGGGACGGCTTTTCTCAGCGGTTTGCAGATTCAAGCCCTCCTACTTCACACCAACATGTTTATGTTCCGCCCGAAAACCGGGCTGAAGAATGAACATAATCTGACCTTTTCCGACCGCCGGAAGTGTACAAAAACCATCCAGTCGAAAATCTGTGCAGTGGGGACTGCTGAATGTATTTTCCATTGGCGTCTATGTGGAGTGTTGCTCGTCGGTTTTCATACGGTTTTTAAAACCGCAAGCAGTCTGTAAAACCGACAAATAACCGGTGCCGTGGGGACAAGCGCCTAGAGGTGTATGTAGCAACATTTGTTGCTCTATGCTTACATTTTTAAAGTTACCAAAATGTACTGCACTAGGAGTGCCTTTACCTCTTTTCTGTTTCCGGTTCTGTGTTGGATCGGCAACTTGGTCCCACAGGTACATAGCTTGTTAACAGCACCAGCATCTATCTTGCAGCTATGTGAGCAGGACACATTTTGAGCTGTTAACATGAAGCAAGCCACTTCTTAGGGTATGTTTTTATACAGCGTTTCTTGGATGCGTGTTTGGATCCGTGTTTCGGACCCAAGCACGCATTTAACAATGTGCAGTGTGTTTTACTTTGCTTTCAATGTAAAACACGCATTGACAGTCAGACGTTGTGTTTTACATGCTTCTTTCTGATGCATCTTTCGGATCCGTTCAAAGAGATGACGTAAATTCTTAATCTGTTTGACACAGCAGTCATCCTGTTTAAAACTATAGGGTACGTTTCTGCTTCAGCAAACACACATCCGAACACGCAGCACACTTTGGGTGTGTGTTGGATGTATTTTACGCAGCGCTTTTGACTATGTTTTTCGGATCAAAAACGTATTCAAAAATGCCGTGTGAGCATACCCTTACAGTTTAAAAGACCCTTTCACTAAAGCTCAAGGAGAAGTTACTTCAGCAACACAGTGTGCGTTAGTAAGATAGTTGTGCACTAACCTCCAGGGAATCTCCATCGCAATCTACTTCATCTGTGTTTTTTCCATTTTCTTCAGTAATGCTATTCACCCTCTCAAAAAACCTAAAACAAGACGGAAGAGTGACGTCAAGTCAAAGTTCAATCTTTTATTAGTCACTCCAAACTCTACCACCTAATTAAAAAAATATATACACAGTACAGAAAGGCCAAGGGTACCTTCGACAAGCAAATTTTGTTAGTTTCATTATGTAAAAAAGTTGCACTTTTGATATTAACCCCTTAAGGATGCAGACAGTTTTGTTCTCACTGACTAAGCCCCATTTTTTAAAAGTAACGTGGCACTTTATGTAGAAATAACTTTTTAATACTTTTACCTATCCATGTGAATTAGAGAATGTTTTCTCGTGGCACAATGTGTAAGTAAGAAATTTTGGTCTCTAAAATCCTTGTTGGTTTGTGAAAAATAACAAAATGTCGTAAAAATCTGAAGAAATTTGCCATTTTCAAACTTCAAAAATTTCTGCATGAGAGACAGATAGTTAGACCACACAAAATAGTTTATGACTAGCATCTATCATATGTCTACTGTACGTTGGGATCATTTTTTAAATATATTTTTAGGACATAAGGGGACTTATAAAATTTAGTAGCAATTTTTCACATTTTGAAGAAAATTCGGAAAATACATATTTTTTATGCATAGGTTTTTTATGGGATTCTGATAAATTATCTTTTTTTTATGGATGAGTTCCGAGTTTTTTTTTGTAGATTTTTTTTTGGGTCCAGTACAGTTCTGATGTGACTTTGTGTGGCACATAATTTTAAGCAAAGTGGAGATAAAATTTTAAATGTCAATTTTTTGGCAGATTTTCAATTTTAAACCATTATTCACTGGAACAAGGTAGCTGTTACCAGGGAAACACAACTTGATACCCCTGATTCTGCCATTTGTATAGATATCCCATATAAGGCCTTAATGTACTATTTGACTCAACCACAAGATATATTGGCCCCACAGGTGTTTCAAATTTTTTTATTTTTTTTAAGTTTTAGGCTGTGAAAATTAAAAATGATTTTTTTCAATAATAGGTAGTTTTAGCTAAAAATTTTCACTTTCAGAAGGAATCATCCAAATTCCCCCAAATGCATGTGGGTGTAAACTGCTGTTTGGGTGCACGGCAGGGTGTACTCTGGCTTTTGGGACGCAGATTTTGGTGGGTGCCATGTTGCATCTGACACGCCCCCAAAGTATCAGAATTGGTGAAACAATGATGTCCCCCCATTTTGGATTCAATAGCCATCAGGGATCTCATCTTGCAGTGTATTGTGCAATTTGGGGCTCGCAAACTTTTTTTGGGTGTATTTTGAGCCAAAAAAGCTGTTGACGCCCTATTCTCTACATAAACTGTAGCACACAAAAACTGGGCGCATTATAGGCACATCAAATATGCTAGCAATTATATGCTATCCGTCTAAGTTATGCTGTGCGCTTAGATTAGGCGCATCAATTTTACTATGCAAGGTATACCACATGCCAGATTTTTGTCAGGTTCATTCATTCAGGTGCACTATACACTCATTTAATGCGCCTTAAAACTGGCATGGCGGCTTCTCTTTTCTGACATGTTGCCCTTAAACATTTAGAGGCTGCAGTAAGAGCAAAATCTAAATGATTAGTAAATGGGGCTGTCTGTTCCATACTCCAATTGCCTCTTATCCCAGTGACACGGTAGTGAGGTGCTGTTGAGTTGTCATGGCAGCAGGAAGCCTAATAAAGGACATAAGTAGGGTTTAAAAGGAATTGAATTTGAAAAGATGGTGCAGGACTTCAGTACTTTATAGGGTACATTAAATTGTACCATTAAAAAATACATCTGGTTCTGCAAAAAAACTTCCTAAAATGTGTTGACAGAAAAATAAAACCGTTATTCTCTTGGAGGGAAAAAAAAATAAATGAAGAATGGGTCAGACACTAAAGGGTTAAGCAAAATATCTCTCACATATTGGAGTGTGCTTAACACATAAGCATGCTGTCAACTAAAGTGTAGAATCCAAAAAACAGGCTATATGATGTTATCAAACAATAGGATAAAAATAAATGTTGATGTTAAAGAAACACCCTGTTCCCTTTAAGTGACACTTCCACTGTAAAGGAATATTTTTGTTAAAACCAATATTCCTGGAAAACCAATTTTTTTTGTTAGAATTTTTGAAAGTTTTTTTTAAAATTTTTTTTAATGACCTGTAAAATGTTGTCCCTTTCTAGCTGTGATTAAATCTCCTGAATGACAGAGCTGACTAATCTCACTTTATTGTAGGTGATGCTTGTCTCTATGTAGTCTCATTACAAATAGCAAGTAATGACATAATGATTGCTCTATTCTTCTCTGGACAATGATAGATAAGATTCGGGCAATGACCAGAGTAATACATGAAAAATACATGGGAGGGTTTGTTCATACTAATCGGGTCCACAGCTGATAGCACTTGCACCTCAGACTAGAGACTGCCGGGAAAAGAAGCATCAAGTAATCATCCCATTGCTGTGCTATTAGGGCTCACAGAAAAGAAGTCAGAGACACAAGCCAGGAAGTCATGTACAGAGGGGTACTTTAAAAAATTATAAAAAGAAACCAAACACCAAATTTTACTAGATGTTTTATCTTTACATTTTAATATTTTACATACTTTTTACAGTGAAGTTCTGTACAGAAGTAGATCTGGAAGTCATCAGAGTTATGCATCACATATAGGAAACAGCATCTTTCTTCAAATTTTGAGATGCTTAGAGAAAAGAGAAAACATTCCATGTTATTATGAACAAACTTTATGTAAAAGCAGCTAAACAGTGAAAACACACATGCGTAAATGCGCGGCTCTTCTATTCCGGCCACAGCCAACTTTGCAGTAATGCTACACACCCGGCCATCAATGAAATCACACAGTGGGGGACTAAAAAAAGGTACAGAGAAAAAGTTAAAAAGGAAAATATAATCTTTTTTGGGAAAAGCAATATTTTTAAATAAATTTTTTGAAAATTGCTTGTTGGTGATTGCCCCTTCCCAGCAGCACTTCTTGATCGGAATACCCCTTTTAGCTATTACTTTTGAGTTCATATAAAATTAAATAAGGAGCATTTGGATTTTCGTTTCAAGATTAAAGTTATTATAGCGCCATCAGAACTCTATGGGTAGGAGGGGATAAGAATTCAGCAGGACATGTCTATGAATTTTAAAGGGGATGTATGTTTCCCTTATTTCGGTGATTCATAGCTTCAGTTCCAACTTGGAAATGGGGGGGCTTTTTTTCCCCCCCCCGCCCTGGGTTTTAATCATCCCCCAAAATGTTCCTGGCGGGCCTCCGGGAGACCCTCCCCCCCCCCCCCTTTTTTTCCCCCCCCCACCCCCCCCTCTCTGAGCCCACATGCACTGTGTTTTCCCAATAGTCTTATTTTTTTTAAGAGTTGAAACATTCCAAGGCTGCATTCAATCTAGCTGAGCAGTACCTTTTTCTCCCTCTCACGCGGGGAGATGTGTCATTGAACCAGCTATGAAAGAAAGCTCCCTTTTCAGAGGAGAGTTAGCGGGAAAAAAGTTTATGGTTTTTTCATTGTAGAACTGTTGCAGTCTGTTTCTGGGGGGTGTGGAGAGGAAAAAGCTACGGCCCCCCTAACTCGAGTCGGGCAGGTATCGACACAAATTTGTTGTTTCCGATTGTGTAAGCCCTTCATGTTTTCGTTTTTTGGCGAAAAGTGATGTAAAGAGCCCATAGTGAAAATTGCAAGGGAAGAATCCACCAGACGGGATATCAGTGTAAACAAACAGAAATAAGGAAAACTGGAGAACAAGGAAGCTTTCTAAGGGGACCCCCCCCCCTTGCAAAACTCTTGTCTTCCACTGTCCTTATTCGAGCGATTTATTTAAGTTTTAAAAACCCTTTAAAACTTTCACTGCACACCCCAAGCAGGATCCCTCTTTCATGTATAGTGGGTTTCAAAAGTATTTATACCCCTGGAAAACGGGTTTCCTTTTTTAACTGATACGCCACAAATGTTGAAATTTTTTGGGATTTTTTATGGAATAGAGCAACACAAAGTTAGTAATTTTGTGGAAAGTGCAAAAAAATTGAATGTGCTTTTAAATTTTTGAGATTACAAAACGAAAAGTGTGGCGTGCATATTTATTCGCCCCCCATTTATCCACTAATTAAAAATCTGTGTGCCAATTGCCTTTAAAGTCAAAAATTTAGAAAATATTATAAAGAGTACATCGTATTAACTTATTATCGGTTAACTACGTTTTTTTGGAAAGGATCAAAGGGTTTTTAAAATTTTAGTGAAAAAAAACGCATTTTAAAAAACCAAATTGAACCCCAAAGTTCGATTAAAGTTGGGGAAAAGTGTATTGAAAGGGTTAGGTTTAAAAAAAAAATACCCAAGCTTAAACATTCCGAGTCTGTTATGCCATAAGTAAGTGGAAGGAGTAGGCACTTTGCAAACTCCCAAGCAGGGCTGTTCACCAAACCCTGAATAAAAATTTAATAATTTTTTTTTTATAGCGCCACATTTTCCCGCGCACTTTAAAAATTAAAGGGTAAAATACAGCTTAAACCCCCATTAAAAGTATTTACAAAGGGGACAAAAGGGTGGGGGGGGCCCCTGCTGTGAGAGCTTAAATTTATTAGGGTGTAGGGGTGAAAATAGGGAAAGGAAGTGCCAATTTTAACAATTCCCCGCCTGTTTCATAAATGGGGGGTGGTTTACAAAAAAAAATGGTGAACCGCCCCCGGAGTCACTATATACAGAAAAGGCGTGAGGCCCAATTTGCAGGAGTTACAGATGTGTGTGTAGCTTTTTGGGATTTTTGGTGGGCCAACCGAGAAGATTTTTTCGGGCCCCTCTTAAAACTGTGAGGGTTGTGAATGTGCCTGATCCCCCCGGTAGCATTTTCCCAAGAATTGGTGCGCATTTTAAAAATCTTTGGGGGG
Organism: Phyllomedusa bahiana; assembly: GCA_025379985.1. Taxonomy (NCBI): domain Eukaryota; kingdom Metazoa; phylum Chordata; class Amphibia; order Anura; family Hylidae; genus Phyllomedusa; species Phyllomedusa bahiana. The sequence goes on from JAODAL010011434.1 coordinate 18,598, forward strand.
CAGGGAGGTTCGGATGTTTTGAGGAATTAGTCTGATATCATCAGCAGAGCGGAGAGCGGGGGTGGGCGGTAGCAGAGACGGGGAGGGAATGTGGGGAGGGCAGGCTGTGGGAGCTTTAGGGTGAAGTGCGATTTTTATTGTATCCTGTATGGATGGGAACCATGCAGTGACTGACACGGGAGGGGAAATCAGTATAGGGGTGGGAGAAAGAAACCCGGGCTGTGATTCGGGACAGATTGGGGGGGGAGAGTTTGCAGGAGGGAGACCGATAAGCAAGGAGTTGCATAGTCAAGACGAAAAAGAATAAGAGCATAGAGATTTGGGGTTTTCCACAGGAGAAATGGACGGTTTTTGGGATTTTTTGAGGTGGTTGAAGGAGGGGGAAAGGGGGTTTGGGATTAGGGGGAAGGGGTCGAAAAAACAAAAAAAACCCCCTAGAAGGGGCCTGTGCCTAGGAAAAAGGGGGGGGTCCACATCAGAAACAAAAATAGCGGGGGGGGGGGTTGGTTAGAAAGGGGCGGAAGACAAGAAGTTCAGTTTTAGGGGTTTAGTTTCAGATGGAAGAGGCATGATTCAAAACAGCGGCCGCGTCACTGGTGTTTTGAGCAAGGCTGGAGTGATGTACGGGAGGGGTTATAATTGGGGTCATCCGTTTGAGATGGTACTGGAACCAAATTAAGATGGTTTGTCCAATGGGGGCGTGTACAATAAAGAGGGGGAGGACCTTGAAAAGATCCTGAGGAATCCAACAGCAAAAGGAAAGGGGGGGGTAAAACCCGAAAAAGAGACAATGAAGGGCGGTCAGAGAGGTAGGACGAACCCAAACGAGAGCGGGTCCCGGGGGCCCAAAGGGCGAGCATGCTGGGGAAGTTGGTGATCCACATGTCAAAGTGCAGAGAGATCCAAGAGAAGCAGCAAGGAGTATTAAACCCTAGATTTTGCTGTTAGGGGGGTCTTTTTGGACTTTAAATAAGGCGTTTGTGGAGTGTAGGGGGCGAAACCTGATTTAGGGGTCAAAGAGAGTTTGCGAGAGATAGGATTAGGCGAGAGTTTGACCCAAAGGGTTCCCGGGTTTTTAGATGAAGGGAGGGTTTGGACTGGGCGGTAGTTATAGCACAGGAGGGTCCGAGAGGGGTTTTTTGTAAAGGGGTTTTGATGGCGTTTTGAAAGATGGAAAGACCAGTGGAGAGAGAGAGGGTTTCAGTAGCAGTAAAGGGGAGAGAGGGGCAGCTGGAGAAAAAGATGGCTGTGGGATGGAATGGGGGGCGTAGGCAGGTGGGGGGGCGACGACAGGAAAGCGGACACTTTTCCCCTGTGTCGGGTCCTAATGAGACGGGACCATTAATTAGAGAAGAGCCAAAACGCCAGGGTCACTTTAGAGAAACACAGGGATCCCCCGTTAGTGGAAAGGGAAATTTTCCACAAAAAACTATTAGTTTTGTACTCCCAAACTGGCTTTTTGAAAGGGGTCAAGAAGAAAACCTTTTTTTTAAAAAGTCATAAGAAGCTATGTAGAGGACAACAAGAAAAGTGAAGAAGGTGCTCTTTTTAAAGAGACCCAAAATTGAATTTATGGTAAATGCCCAAACGCTGTGTGGAGAAAACAACAATGCACTCCTCTAAACACACCCTCTCCCTTTTTAAGAGTGGGTTCATGCTGTGGGGATGCTTTGTTTCAATAGGGGCTGGAAAGCTTCTCAGAATTGATGGGCAGAGCTAAACACATTGCAATTCTGGAGGAAAACCTGTTATATGCTGCAAAAAATTAGATGGGGAATAGGTTTACCTTTTACGGGAAATGAACTTAAACATACAGCCAAAAGCGCAATGGAGTTTTTTTCAAAGCTTATGGTTTTAAAAAGGGGCCAAACACAGTCCCGACCTAAATCCACTTAAATTTTGGGCAGGCTGAAAAAACCTCACAAAAATTACCGAAAACTAAAAGAACCACCTAGTTTGCCTTAAGAGTGGGCAAAAAAATTCCCCCCTTTGATGTGAAAAGCTGTTTTAAAAAAACCCAAAAAAAGCAGCTGTCATTGCAGTAAGGTGGGCCCAAAATATTGACTTAAGGGGGCTGAATGCATTTGCACACCACACATTTCAGTTTATTAATTTACAAAAATTTGGAAAAGCACTTTTTTTATTCTTCACAAATACTTCCTACTTCGTGTTGCTCTTTCACATAAAATATTAATAAAATAAAGTTTGTGGCTGTAATGTTTGAAAAAAGAGGAAAGTTTTAAGGTTTTGAATACTTCTGAAACCCACTATATAATGAAGTAGCAGCAGCAGCAGGGAGTAGTGTAGCTATGAATCCAGTGCTAGGCTAAAACAAAAAAAAGCCAACAGCCTCTCAGTGTGTCTCTCCGTTTTCCTACAGAAGCTTTCTCCTGCTATTTTCCCCTAATAGCTCCACAGACTTCTAAGGGCAACCCTGATCCCTCAGTGAAGCTGAAAATTTATCTTCTTTCTCTTGTGTATGAATTTTTCATGAAATTTTAAAATATGAATGCGTGGTGGAGTGGAGATGGGAAGAGCAGTTTGATAAGTGAAAAGAGGAATTTTTCCGCAAAATATTCTGCTAAATTTCTTTTCTTCACTTGTATTATTAGTTTACAGAGAGCTGTTTAATATTGAATGTACGCTTGAAAGATTAAAGATGAATATTACAAAAAAAATTGGACATGTACATCAGTGATCAGTTGCCGCTTTCCTTTTAACAGCAATGCAGACTAAGGGTTTCTTTCACACTCTTGTTTGTGTGCCTAAATACATACCTTACACCTCTTATGGAAGAAGCAGAGAAATTCCATTCATGAAATCCTTTCTAAAACAGGAAGAGAGAGAGAAAAAAAAAAAAAAAAGTTGGATGATGCATTGGAGAACGCAACACATTTTACACCACTATAGATATTTGAGAACCACGTGTGTTTATAACCTATTAATCGATTTAGTCATCTAAAGAGTTTGAAAGTGATATTTTCAATCTGTCAACTTGTTAATTTACCTAGAACAGAAACATGTTATTATAGGTCATTAAGCTTCCATAAAAAGGTGCCCCATACTTGTGCTTTGTCTAACTTAAATATATTAACAATGAATTTTATATTGTTCACTGAGCCATTGCTTATAATTCATTATGTATAATGTCCGTCCATTCTTAAAGGGGTTTTGCCACGAAGTGAGTTCCTTACCCCTTTTGTAGGAGAAATTTAAAAAAAAAGCAAGTGAGTAAAGAACGGCTGAGGGTGAGGGGAGGGGGGGAGCAAGGGTAAGGAAAAGGGGGGGGTCTGCAATTTTTTTTTTCAAATAATTACTTCAACCAGTGGATTTTTTACAAAAGAACAGCCCATACACTGCACTTTTCCCCGCCCCTTCAACTCCTTTTATGTTCCTTCTCAAAAAGAAGGGGAAAAAGCAAGCGCACCAGATCCCCTCCTGTCAGTGTCCTGGTCGTGTCAATGTAAAGGGCAGGAAAAATAAAGGGACTGGCAATGCGTAGCTCCCAGGGTTGACTTTTTTTAATACATATATTTAGAAAAATGATTAAATACCCATTTGGGGGACCCACATTAACTTAATGTGGGAAAAACCCCCCTTTAAATGTTATTGCAATGTACACAAAAGGCAAGATATTTTAAGTAACAATTCAATGTATTTTGGATCTTTTTTTTTTAATTTCCATATTTTCCTTGTCATCGGGAAACACTGCCTTGGGAAATTGTTTTTCTATCGGTTCACTATTGATTGACAAGTAGGATGGCTGATATATTTTTGTAGGTTCCAGGATCAACACCTAATCAAAATTTAAAAAAAAAAAACATACCATTATGAAAAAACCTTAAAATATTTTTTTAAAAATTTACTAGCACAGGGGATGGGTGGATTTAGATACACAAGGTGTAATGATTTACACGACACAGACCTACTTTAGCGACACATATACACCATGTATTACAAAGCCAGCAACATTCAAGTTCTAGAATGGAAATTATGGAACTATACACTAGTAGTTTCCCCCAGGGAAAAAAAACAGATTGTGGATGATGAGGGTCTTATCTGTAGAAGCCTCTGTGATCAGATAGTTGCTGAGACCCACTTAAGCTCAAAAAAGTTTGTTCAGAGTGGACAGCGTCTTTAAACCGGCAATTGACAGTCTGATGCCTCACAGACAAAACCTCTTAGAAAACAAATACTGTGAGGGATAAATGTTTTTACTTTCACATCATCGTTCAGTTCCCGTTGCTTAAAAGTATCCCGGGTTTTTTTTAAAACTCAAATTTCCCACTCACACATATAATTATTAGTAACAGTGTTGTATTGGCTGAAAAATATGTGAATGGATTGTAATTTGAAATTTATAAACAGAAGTTTTCTATTTCAATAGTCAAGGAGAGGTAGTGTTTAAGCAGGTTATGTCATATGAATTGTTCTATCTAAACAAAAAAGAAATACCAAGATTGTTTCTATTAAGTTTTCACATCAACAGTCCCTTTTTTGGGAAAAAGCACCACAGAACTCTTATTTGGACTCAACTAGGGTCCTTCCCAAAAATCAACAAGCTCTTGTTTGGTTACATGTTTCTCCAAGTTTGGTTTCTTAAATTTTTGGTAAATCAGAATGGTGTCTACTACCGAGGTTTTCGGTACCTAAAAAATAAAAAAAATTTTATAAAAAATTTTTTAAATTTTCCCCAAATTTAAATGTATATTTTATTGGGAAAAATTTAACATAACCTCAGTACAAATCAACAAAAAAAATTTATTAAAAAACGCTTTAAAAAATTTGCAAAAACGGAAAAAAAAAGGGCCCCTTTTAGTTTTAAAAAATCCAAAAACCAAAAGATGTGGCTATTAACAATAGTTAACGGAAATTTTATTTTATTAAAAAGGGGTTAAAAAAAAAAAATTCTATTAAAAGACCCCAAAATAGCAACATAAGTATAAAGCTAAAGGCAAACTGGCCATATTAAAAAAAAAAAAAAAAAAAAAAAAAAAAAATTTTGCGTTTTTAAGACACCCTAATACATAAAAAAAAATTTAGGGAAATTTGGTTTTTGGTTGAAATTTTCAGGGGGAAATAAAAAATCCCCTTAAAAATTTTTTTTTTTTAAAATTTAAAATAAATGAGCCTTTTTTTAACTTAGAACGTTTATGTCCAACTTTTTAATGTTTCAGTACTTTTTTAAACAACTTACTGATCTCTAAGGATATGTTCAAATATCATATTTGCAGTCTGTATTTCGGGACATAATTGCGCTGCTTTCACCGAAGAAAAGGACCGAAAATTTACGGAAAATTCTTAGCTCCCATTTTGAAGCCTCCTAACTCTTAACCCTAAACCCCTAATGACCTGGGGAGCGCCCTTAGAAGAGGGGATCCCCACCCCCAAGTTTGTAAATTAACTCGACTGGAAACAAAAGAGAAACCCGTTGTAAATTTTAAAAATTCTGAAGGCCCGGGGAAAAGGTTAATTGAGACAATGACATTTTTGATGGTTTTATCCCTTTCCCCCACGGGTTGTTGGATTTTTTTTCTTTTAAAATTTTTTGAGATTGGGAAAACAACATTGAGACATAAATGGTTGTTTTTTCAGGGATAAAAATATCAATGTAGATTAAAATTTTTTCCTTTTTCCCCAAAAAAATTACACCAAAACCCAAAATATCCAAAATTTTTTTGGGAAAGAGTGCATGCTACTGCACCATCAAAAGGGAACAAATTTAAAATGCAACCCCAAATATTTCAAGCTTTGATGAGCCCCTTTTTCTAAAACAATTTTTTAAATTTTAAAAGGGGGTTTTCCCCCGGGACTTCCCTTTAAATTTGTAAGAAGCAAATGAAAAAAAAGCCATGCTATCAAACCAAAATAATCACCCCTACACCTAGGGGTTTCAAATAAAAAAAAAAGACAAAAAATTTTTCCCTTCCCCCGGTGCCTTAAAAAGCTTCTTCGCCCCCCTTTAGTTTAAGAAGGTGCTTGCGCAACCCCGCCCAGAGCTCTTGCCACTTGCCGGGTCGAAACTAATAAGGCAAAAGGCACCCTGTAGCTCTTTTCCAGGTTTCCTTTTTTTTTAAATCGCAAAATATTTAAAAAAAGTGATTAAATCCCCAAGTTTGGAGGCCCCCCCACTTTAAAACATTAAATGGGGCCCAAAAACCCCATTTAATGAATTTGGGCATATAAGAGAAAAAATTTAAGGGTGGCCCAACCAAAAACCATTATACTAGGAGAGCAGGGTACCACTTTCATAAAACAGTAGCCCACCCATGGAATCTGCACTAAATAATTATGTAACATCACATGTAGGGACTTTGTGTACCATTTTAAAAGGACTATAAAGGGGCCACTTTAAAGATTTTCATAAGGACAGTGGGGGTTAAAAACTTTTTGTTACAAATTTTTGGGGAACATTTTGGTTCACATTTCTTTTAAAAAATGTAATTTTCCCTTTAAAGGGCCCTTATCTTAAAAATTTTTTTTCCTGCACCCCTGGAAACCCTTTTAGGGTTTCTTTTGGCTTTTTTCACAAGCTCCCATATAATATCCAACATCCCAGAAATAAAAAAAAAACAAAAAAAAAAAAAAAAAAATTTAAAAATAAAAAAGAAAAAGACCATGTGGTGCAATTACCTATATTATTTTATTTTTATCTTAGGAAAAGATTTAAAACGTTATTTTCCCAAGGGCATAAGGCGTTACGTTTTAGGGAAAAGGGCAAAAAGTTTCAAACATCTCCCTGTGTTTTATACCATATTTTTCGGACTATAAGACTCACTTAGGTTTTTAGAGGGGGAAAAATAGAAAAAAAAATGTAAGCAAAAAGTTTTTAGCAAAATGGGACCCCCTTTTGGGGACATGGACTTTTTGATCACTTTTTATTCCATGGGGTAAAGAAAAGATCCAAAAAAAAACAATTTTGCCCCTTTGGAATTTTTTTTTTCTACATATTCAACGTTTTTGGGATGGGAAAGGTTTTATTTTTAAAAGATTTTGGGCCCTTTTAAAGGACCCTGGCAATACCCAAAAATTTCTTTTTTCTTTGAAAAAGGGAAAAAAAGGGGGATTTTTAAAAAAACTTTTTAAAAAAAATTTTTTTTTTTACTTTTTTTTTTTTAAATTTGTTCCCCCCAGGGAAATTGACCCCCTAAAGGGGGGCACTTTTTCCAAACTACACCTTTCTAAAAGTACATTTGGGCTTTTAATTTAATTTTCCATTTACACCCTGGTTCGTGCACACCATCATAAAAAGCTTGGTTTCCCGCCCAAACATCTATAGTTTTAAGAGCAGGAATGCACCGCAACCCGAATGCCCGGGCCGCCGGGTGATTTGTTTTTGGTCGCATTGACTGTTGGTCTGAGGGGATCTAGAGCGGGGAGGAAAACTGGGGGCCGCATGCTGCGGATTTAAAAACCTTTTTAAACCCCCCCGCATGCTTCCCGGGACATCGTCCCTTTAGCTTCCCCGCTGCCCCGGGGAACGCTCAGTGCCCGGGCCGCCCCTAAGAAAAGGGTTGGCCGGGCCCAATTCGGGTTTTCAGGGATGGACCCTACACTTTAACCCAAAATTTGAACCCCCCCGCTTCTCTCTTTGATAGCCCCCCACAATGTCATTGCAAGGGGGCGATCAGTTATATTTTGACTATAAGAGGCACCCCTGTTCCCCCCCCAAAAATTTTGGGAAAAAAAAGTGGTCTTTGTCCCCAAAAATTTCGGTTTGTTTGCCAACTCAAGGGGCCCTTTATGAGACAATATGCGGCCCCCTTTTCAGTACAGAGTTCACGATCCCCTAATTCAGCACTTACCTGTATTATCAGTGCATGGAAACCAAAGCAGTTAAACAGAAATTTAGGAGGAGATGTCTGAAAACTGTCTTGGTCTAAGACTTTTCTTGTTGCCCATAGAAACCCAAACACCCCTTTTCCCTTTTTTCAAGCTCTATACGAAAATTAGGGGAACGCTTTATTGGTTTTTTAAGGGCAAAAAAGAAATGGCCCTTTGACCAAGACAGTTTTTAGGGCATGTCCCCCCCTTTTTATGGGAAAAGAACCCAGGCAGCAAAATTTATAACGCCGTGGCTTTCTCTCTTCCTACCCAGAAATTATCTGTATGATCCATGCAGGGCAGGAAGGGAAGCAGAATGCAATGCACACAAAGCATTTAGCTTCCCAAGGCTAGGTCTAAACAGCACTGAATTCTCGTCGGATTTTCAGTGAATTGCGGCAGTAGATAGAACAGCTGTCAGAACTAGTACTAAATCTAGCTGAAGCTCGGAGGGACTCGCAGGGAAGCAGGGGATGCCCCCGGTTAGCCCTGGGCATGGCAGGCTTGAGTGTAATTTCCCGGGAGAAAGGCAGAGAAAAAGAGGCAGCGAGCAACAGTCAAAGTGCAAGAGGCATGTACAGTAGCAGTAGGGTGGGCCCCAAGAATCAACTCCATTGGCAGGCCCCAGGGACACCCGTCCAACACTGATCTAGCTGCAGCAAAGTCAGTACACTCCATATAAAATAAGTCCAAAGTATGATATACAAAAAGGTAGGGGGTGCAGTTAGGGAAAGTTGTTTCTGATAGAGGTCTTCTTTGAATAAGCACAAAAAGGAGTCAGCTGGTTACCTAAATGACAGATCACTGCAACCAAAGAAAGGTCTGTACAACATATGATCTGGAAAGCCAAAAAAGAAAATGGTGCACGCAACTGATGACCCTCAGAATCATTCAAGGAACACTGTAGAAAATTAAAAAATATTGGACCAGCACCAAAAAAGTCAAAAATTAAAAATAGATTTTATTCTATAGTAATGTTAAAAAACACAAACCCATAACATGGTAGGAGTTCGAAAAATCTTGAGGTTCTGTATTTTTTCTTTTCTACAATATAATCTGGAAACACTGTCTTCATAGCTGCACCTTGCAAAGCTTGAGAAAAGACTGCTTCGGGGGGACATGATTAATTTATATAAATATATAAATGGTCCCTACAAAAAGTATGGGGAAAAATTATTTCAAGTGAAGCCCCCTCAAAAGACAAAGGGACGTTCCCCTCGACTAGAGAAAAAAGGATTCAATCTCCAGAGGAGAAGAGCGTTCTTCACTGTAAGAACTGTGAATCTGTGGAATAGCCTGCCTGAGGAGCTGGTCACAGCAGGAACTGTAGAGTTTCAAGAAAGGCTTAGATAACCATCTGGAACTAAAGAATATGAATGCGTATGTAGCGATGTAAAATTCTGGATCCTGGCTGGTGGCGGCTCTGGGGTCAGAGATGGGGTCTCCACTGGAGCAGATTGGTTCTTGCCTTGTGGGTTCCAGGCCATTAACCAGTGGTGAGGCTTGGATTAATGTCCTTGTCTCTCTCCCATCACCCACATTTTCCCCACCCTTGGTTTGAACTTGATGGACACGTGTCTTCTTTCAACCGTACTAATTATGTAACTATGTAATGTATACTTTTTTGTGGTTTCTTACATTTTCAAAGTTTATCAGCCTACATTTTAAGGGATTGTACACGTGGAGTTTTCACTCCGTGTCACATGCGCTTTGTAGATCCGTCTTGGGGACCGACAGAACGGACCCCAAGAGGGATCTAACACTTAGCAGTGACTTTATCACTTCTCGCTATTAGGAAGACGCAGTGGCGTTGACATGAGAGATCGCCGCTGCGTGTTTCAATAGCGCTGCTCGGGTCCGTCTTGAAAAGAACTGACATGACGGATCTACAAAGCGCTTGTAACATGGAGTGAAAACTCAGTGTGAACAAGGCCTTAAAGGTAATGTGTCATCAAAAAATGACTTATTGTTTAGCTCACGTTTTTATGTTAAACACATTTTTGGTTATTTTTTTCATACTCTTCCATATTACTATCCCTATTTTTTAATAATTTATAAGTCCTGCAGTTTTCACTTTGGCCACTAAGCCCAATAATAGTCTGACATTTCCTGTTCTGTAGAGAAAGATTTTCAGTATTTTGCTCATTATCAGCACAAGCAGGGTCAAACTGAAGGGAGACACCCATGTGTATAGAAAACACAGGATCCACCAATCACAATAGAAGATGTCACAGCTCTCCCTCTCTCCGCACAGTAACTTCTTCCCAGAGCATGACTAGAAAACTTTCCTATAGAAGTCAATAGGACTGTATCAGTCTTAAGGCTCCTATGTGAATGAAGCATCTCTCTTACTGCTGTTAAAGCAGTGTAGGCAAGAACGCTGTCCCCACCATCATATATAGATGACTGAATTGAGACATCGACAATCAGAAAATAAAAACTGCTAAGAAGATTAAAAATATGGATCAGGGGCTTGATGTTTTTAAAAGTTTTTTTTATTAACGTTTATAAAATTACGTACGATCAGTACCCTCAACATGGGGGTATGTATAAACTAGGGGTTGGGGGAAAAAAAAAGGGGGGAGGGAGGACAGAGGAGAAGGGGAGGGTGCAGGTAGGGCTGGGGTTTCAGGATTTGATTTAATAAGTAAAAAAAAAAAAAAAAAAAAAAAAAATTGCCGACAGGTTCCCTTCATCTTTCTATCCTTCCTGATGCGGGATCTTTGTTTACAGAATATTCCTTTAATACCTTCCCACTTTCCAAGAGTCGTAACTTTTTTCTTTTTTGCAGGACAATTTTTAATAAGGTTTTTAATAGTATCATTTTCTGCACCATATAACGTACTCGGAGAGATTAATTAATTGTGGGGTGGAATAGAGAAAAAAAAAAGCACAACCGTCCCATTTTTGTGGGTATCATTTGTATAACATTCACTGCACTCTATAAATAACATTATCTTTATTTTGAGCGTCAGTATGATACCAGTGACAACAAATTTATATTTTTATTTTAAAATTTTATTTCCAGTGCCATTTTCTGAGGCCAGAAACACTTTAGTTTGTATTTGGAATGTGTGAATGTTTGTTTTGTGTACTGAAAATGTTTTAATTGTTTTTAATGGATACATATGACATTTTATTCCAATTTTCTAATGTGGCTATGTGACAAACCCAAAAATTTTGGCATTTAATATTTTTAATATAACTTAAGTTAAAAAAAAAAAATGTACATTTCTAAAAAAAAAATTTTTTTACTGCATTTTTAGTCCCCAAAGATATTTGACCACTAGAGCTTGTGATCGCTTGTAGACCATTATGCAATACATTTAATGTTTCAAAATAACATTTAATTGTGGCTCTACTACTGCAGGCTATAATAGGAGCAGTAAGAACGCAACCTGTGGGGGAATCTTCATTAGGCCTCCAGCTGGGTTGACAACCAGTCAGCGCCAGCAATTGCAGAGAGGGGCGATTGTGAGGCCCCATTTCTGCCTATCTGTCTGGATATAGTTGTGCTGGAAGTGGCATTTAAGTAGTTACCATCCAGGAAGAGATCTAATCCCGCTTGATGAAAGCAGGTACCTGCAGTAGGTAATAGAAGGCACCCATCCTGTATGGAGTGGATTCAACAAGTGAGCTTGATCCATAGTCCCTTACAGACATCATCACATAAGGGATCTGGTCATAGCCCGTCTGTATTGTATTCTGGTTATATTTAGATATGTAGCCTTGAATATCTTAACAAAAACGAACACACAAAGTAAAAATGAGAAAACTACAAATTAGTCAAATTACCAATTTTACGAAGTTCAAATGAAGAATCAAACTCATGTCCAGCCGCCAGAAGGAGCACTGCATAATTAATTCCAGAATGAAGCGTGGGCTCAGACTCAAATGCTTTCCTGTACCTGTAAAAGCAAAGCAAGTGAGATAGATTTAGAAACATAAGACTGCCGTTACCACCCAGAGATTTCTAAAGTTACACAATATATAATCATTCACTACTTACCTGGCTCCTATGTGAAGAATATACCCACTGGTTGCTTACTAGCAGCTTAGAATTCTATCAGAATTTCTATTTCTGCTGTAAGGGAAATAACTTAACGATGCATATGTGCCGTATAATTCAGACTGCTCACGTTATAGCATAGCCCGTCAGGAGTTCCTTGCATTAACTCCCCAATAACTATTAAAGACACACAAGGGCTATATGAACAATTAACGTTTTAATTTATATTTTATCGTAGGTGCACCTACAATATAAAGTAAAACGTTAATCGTTCATATAGCCCTTGTGTGTCTATAAGGGAAATAACCTCACTATGCACTGAATTTGTTTTTGCCTTCCTCTGGATCAACACGATAGCACAATAGACTGAACTGGATGGACATCTGTCTTTTTTCAGCTTTAGAAAAACTATGAGGTCAGCTTTTGTTACATAGGGAGTTAAAAAACCTCAAGCTTCTATACCTACAAGCCCCAGGTGATCCAGAGGAAGGCAAAAACCACCCTTGAATGGTATAGACCGATTTTCAATAATGTCTTCCTGACCACTAGCAATTGAACAAAGCAAGAATCAATATTCTGCATTACTATCAGTTACTGAGTGTACTGTGCTTTTCGAGGAGCATGTCTAAGCCTTTTTTAGATATCTGTGCACATTAGCCAGTACAAATCCTTCAGACAATAATGCAGTGCTTTCAGTTTTTTAGCTTACATTGCACTTCCCTTAACCACAGGAAGACCACTTCCGTAAAACGAATAACTTTACATTAGTTTCTATAGCGTCCATTAACATACGTATATTATATGACCCCCTCGCCTCCTCTTTGATTAAGAAATGTAAACCTTTCCTTACACCCGAGATTTTCCATACTTCCTGTTTAATTGGTTGCCCTTTTTTAACTTTATTCAGCTATCGGATTTGTTTTTTTTTTTTTAATAGACTTGTGCCCAAATCAGGACTGTACCAGTGCTTTATCCCCCACAATATGCATTTTGTTGACGAGCAAAAGTGAACTGGCATCAGTGTTCTGTGCTGAATAAAGCAGGGGCTCAAATGTTTGATGACAGCCAGAACCTGCTCTCATGGCAGAAGAGTGGACATATTTCAAAATCTGAGCTGTTTAAACCCTTAGATGCCACAGTGAATAGTCACCATTGTATATAAGTGGTTTTAGAGGGAAAAGGTTTCTTTTCTTACCACAATGGCAACCCATAATAATAGAAGGTGATTAACAAGTCTTATGTACCCCAAAATGGTGCCTCTGAGAACTTAACGTTATCCCACAAATAACAAGCCCTAATTCAGATCTGTCAGCAGAAAAATAAAAATTTTATCGGCCTTGGAATAAGAGACTAACTTTTTTATTTAAAATCATAGTTGCCAACTTTTGAAAATGAAAAAGCAGGAGATACCAGCGGGCGGCGCGCGTAGCGTGGCGAAAATTTGCATGGGCACGCCCATCTTGTCGGTATGCCACGCCTCTTCAAAAAGCCACACCCACTCCACCTAACTGCATAACGGCTTTGGAAGAAAGCCAGGTAGTAGCCCCCCATAACCAGGAAGTGCCCCTTACAGGCAGGTAGATGCCCCCTTGTAGCCAAATAGATGCCCTCTCTGTAGCCAGGTAGAGCCAAATTTGTAGCCAGGTAGATGCCCCCCTTTGTTAGCCAGGTAGATGCCCCCCTTAGTTAGCCAGGTAGATGCCCCCCATAGTTAGCCAGGTAGATGCCCCCCTTAGTTAGCCAGGTAGATGCCCCCCTTAGTTAGCCAGGTAGATGCCCCCCTTAGTTAGCCAGGTAGATGCCCCCCATTGTTAGCCAGGTGGGTGCCCCCATTGTTAGCCAGGTGGGTGCCCCCATTGTTAGCCAGGTGGGCGCCCCCATTGTTAGCCAGGTGGGCGCCCCCATTGTTAGCCAGGTGGGGGCCCCCATGGGTAGCCAGGTGGGCGCCCCCATTGTTAGCCAGGTGGGTGCCCCCATTGTTAGCCAGGTGGGTGCCCCCATTGTTAGCCAGGTGGGTGCCCCCATTGTTAGCCAGGTGGGTGCCCCCATTGTTAGCCAGGTGGGTGCCCCCATTGTTAGCCAGGTGGGTGCCCCATTGTTACCCAGGTAGTGCCCCCATTGTTAGCCAGGTAGTGCCCCCATTGTTAGCCAGGTAGTGCCCCCATTGTTAGCCAGGTAGTGCCCCCATTGTTAGCCAGGTAGTGCCCCCATTGTTAGCCAGGTAGTGCCCCCATTGTTAGCCAGGTAGTGCCCCATTGTTAGCCAATGCTCTTAGGAGATGTCACTCACGCTCTCCAACATGACAGGAACACAGACAGGGAGAGACGCTCTCATCCTGTCATCGCTGCTCAGTGAGGAGGAGGTGAGAGGAGAGGAGGGGGAAGGGAGGGAATGAGATGGAGTGCAGGGGGAGAGGTCAGAGAATGAGGGGGAGTGCAGCGGCCAGAGAGACACACTGACAGGCCAGAGATAGTGGACGCAGCTCACACTGGAGGCAGCAGCACCAGACGCTGGGAGGTGCAGATCACAACTTCTGCCAGACAAACACTATCAGATAACATCTCCCAGCGTCCGGTATTGCTGCTTCCAGTGTGAGCTGCGTCCTCCGGACGATAATGTGCTATGAGATAAGGGCTGACCTGGCGGCTTTAATGTGTTATCCACGTTTGTTCTTCATGATCGTGCTGTCAGGAGCCTCTGATCCTCCGCCGGCAGCAGATCACAGTCACACTCATGAGCAGGACCTCCTGCGTGCGCTGCCCGGCGGGAGAGTCCCGCCAGAAGCGGGAGACTTGGCATCTATGTTTAAAATGTGTTTTTGTGTTGCAAAATTTAAAAAAGATGTAAAAAAAAAACTATCATGTTATTATCATAGTCATACTGACTCAAATAATTGTTACCATCTTATTTTTACCAATTGGTGAATACAGTTAATACAACATAATCAATAAGTTATATGTACGTGAAAGTCCAAATGGTGCCAAATTGTCTTGGAAAAAAAACCAAAAACAAGCCCTCATATGGCTATGCCAACACAAAAATTACAAGTTTACAGGTTGGAGTGTGATGAGGAGGATTTTTAATTTTTTTTTTTTAAATGTGTGACCCTTTAAGGGTTAAAAAGGAGGAAAAAAAACTTTTCTAAAAGCATTACAACTTTCTAATATAAAACAACATCCTTTTAGCTTTTCAAGCAGCAGACAGCAAGACTGTCCTTCTGAGTACACAGAGCTGAAGAGCTGGATGCAGGAGGTATGAAATGAGATTGTGGCAAAACCCCTTTAAGACTATGTCTACACAGCTGAGTTTTCCCGTCAGATTTTTGGCGGTGTTAGTATTTAGTAGTCTACACAGGTAATTTTTCTGCTCAATTTTCGGTATCGGTGGTTTTAGGAACATGTTATAAAATCCAAAGGAGTCCAGAGGAAAATTTATTATTGAAGACTATGTAAACCGCCGCACAGTTTTTGGATGGTTTTTTCCCGTTTTTTTGTGGCAGGATTTTGGATGGCTCTGCTGAAAAACTGCCAAGGTGTTTAAACAAGATTTATGAATTTTGTATACATTAAACACTGCCCAAAAACCGACCAAAAAAACCATACCAAAAACCTTAACAAAAAACTAAAAACCACCCAAAAAACTAGTATGAAACCCAGCTGCTTTGAACAAAAACCGACAAAATACTAAGGTTGAAAGCGGTTTTTAGGTTTTTGTTTTGGATGAGTTTTTTTTGTCCTATTCTGTAAAGTGATATCTTTACGGTACATATAGCATGCATTTTTTTGTGCCAGAATATATCTGTAGAATTGTGAACATTAAAATGAATTTGCCTATGTCCATCTTGCTGGCTTAGTGGTGTCCTCTTACAGAGTTAAGACTGCTAGTGTCAGACCTGCCGTTTCCAGCGCTGTGTCCCTTATTCTGTAAGATGCAGGAGTTTCAGAGCATTTAAGGCTCAAATCTGGCAGTTTTTAGCCAGAAAAGAGTCCAGCTTATTCATGAGCAGGTGTTAGCCCCACCCCCCAAGACTCGACCCCACCTCCTGACAGTTATTCACATGTTTCTAGCTATTCAAAGTAATAACTTAATTAGTTATGAGGTGGGCGGGGCTAGCCTCAGGTGAGCGGGTCATGAATTAAACTGACTCTTTTTCCCGACTCTTTTCTGGCTGAAAACTGCAGATTTGAGCATTAAATACACTAAAACTACAGAATAAGGGACACTGGAAATAGCGTCTGTTATTAGCTTGTTCTGTCGTCAGCAAGGGGGGCATTAACGATGTGACAGGTTCTCGTTACAGGCTCATTTATCTTTATAATTAGTTTATGTGTTTGTTTGAAATAGTTTGAAGATAATAATAACTGCAAAACTTTGCTTCTGTCTCTGCACAGGTGCTGTTCTTCTAAACACTGGCAAGAGCTATCAAATCAACAGATGTAGGTCAGCCAGGGTGTATAAGAGTACAAAATTAAAGGGGTTGTCTCACTACATTGATTCATCTTACCTCCGTCCTGTTTTCTTGGTTTCACTTTGAATTCAGGGGTGTGTTTACTGACTTTGACTAGGCTGCAGTAGAAGCCAGGTCTGTAGCTATAGCAACCAGTGCTGGCAGCCTATCAGGATAGATCAAACAGGTCTGTAGCTATAGCAACCGGATGAGCTGATATAGCCCATAAAAGATGAGATATCTCAGAATCAGTAGGACACGGTTAATGGACATATATTGCAAGTGACTTGTTTTTGCAACATCTTTAAGATAAAAAGCAATCCTTGTAGTGAGACAGCCCCTTTAAGGAAATGCTTAAAATGACATATGTGCCCTGTAGAAATAAGAATCTTAAAGGAACACTACCATCAAAATGTTTCTTTTCACATACTGACAAGCAATATGAGCCTATTCTGTATGTATTTTTTTAATTGGTTGTTTTTTTTTTTTTTTATATAATTTTTTTAGAGTTTCACTAAGTACATTACGCTCTCTAACTTTCCCTCTGGGAGATAGCGCAGCAGTGAGAGAATTGCTTAATGTTCCTTCTTTCAGGCTGGATATGGCCTGAGAAGTGTAAGTATTATCAGCAGAATCTGATAAGTGAAGAAACTGTCCTTTCATGTATTGCTGGTCATTGCCTAATGACATAGTGGTCTGGTCTAATCTTATCTATGCCTGTTGAAAGAACAATGGAGCAATCATTACCCACTCTTTGTAATAAGACTATATAGAAATAAACAGCAGCCGGGGTAAAGTGAATTAGTCTGCCATGTCAATTAGAAGTTTTATCTCATAGCTAATAAGGGAAAATATTTAATATGTAAATTTTTTTTTAACTGTGTAGGACTGCCGAAATTAAAAAAACAAAACAAAAAACATTGCTAAAACTAAAAAGAAGTTCCAGTAATATTGGTTTTAACAAAAAATCAATTTTTTTTTTTTTATTAAAAGCCCAATTTTTCTTTGTTATCACACTCTGGCAACTCCCCCCTTTACCCGTATTTTGCCGGGAATTTTGTTGGCAATCTCCTGTCAAAATTTTTGGCATCACGTTGGTTTTCCCGGTTTTGGACCAAAGACGATGGTTTTATCAGTTTTCCAAAACCTTCCCCGGCCCCTCTTGTTTGGTGCTTTCCCACTAAATTTAATAGGGGTTGCCATAACAAATTCCTTACATCTTTTAACACCAGGCAATGAAGACCTCTGTGATCAGCTATGCCCCATGGCTTTTTACCCCCTTTATAGCAAAGTAAACAACATTGCAACATTTTAGGGTTGCGTTTTTTTCCTTTTTAGGGCCCATTAAGGCACAAAACAAATCCTTTTTAAACACTTTAATGCCCCCGTTTTTTTGTCACGGCCACATTTCCCGGAAAACGGCTTTCTCACGTGTCTTGGGGTAAAACTTGCAAAGGGACCTCCCAATTTCGCTGGCCCCCATAAAAAATTTGCAGCCGTCACGGGAAACAAAAGCTGCGTACATGGCCCTTTAGGGTCCGAAACCATGGGTCCCAAAACTCGCTCAAAACATCCAACCCGTTTTGAACCCCTTAACCCCCTCCTGAAACGGTTATTCCCCAAACGCACATTAAGCTATGTGATCACGCTTACGATTCCAATTAAATTTCATCTAGCCCTAATTTAAAAATTAATTGCTAAACAGACCTTTTCCCATAAATTTCCACACCCCTTCAACTTCTGGGTGATTTAGGAAAGCCCCAAAAAAGGCCTTTCCCCCGGGTTAAAATGGGCCGTATTTCAGTCCGTAATTACGTGCCGAAGTGCGCAAATTACGGGCTAAAAACGGTCAATTCATTACGGTAATCCACAGTTCTCTAGAAAAACTATGGATACGTCTCCTCCCCCTGCACGGCGAAAAACGCCCGGGGGGGAGATAATTGACATGTCATTTTCTAGCGGCGTATCCGCGGCGCTAGCAATGATTGTCTATAGGCCGGCGACGTGCCGGCCCCCCCGCTCCCGGCCACACGGCGTAACTGCGGGGCGTAATGAGGTGTTCATAATCCGTCCGGAAACCGGACGGAAGAATGAACATGCTCAATGTTTTTTGAGCGTCCCGCGGGCTGAATAACCGCCGGGCGGAAAACCCGTGCAGTGGGGTCTGTTGCACGGGTTTTCCATAGAGCACAATTGTGCTTATTTTCGGCCGGTTTTCAGGCGGTCTGAAAAACCGCAAACCTGCTGAAAAACCGGCCGAAAACCCGTGCCGTGGGGACATGCCCTTAGTGAAAGGCTTCCTTTAATAATTTGAAGGAATACACTGCTTTATTGCAAGTATATGCTATTGAAGCCTCACATGGGAAAGTGAACTGCAGCACATTAAAAAACAGAATTATTCAAAGCAATTAAATATGTATAAACCACACATGTACTTAGGCTTTTCAAGCTGTGATTAATACAGCTTGAATATTAACCCACTCTCACATTGCTAGGTCCGCTGCTGGGTATGTAAGAAGGTATGAATGCTAACCAGTGTAGCATTAATTTAACATACTGTTCTATACAATTATAACATTTTAGAGCAGTAAATGATGTAGCGAGGTTTGCAGGTTGTGTATTCATTATGCTGTAAAATCCAAGTCTTGTAATAAGTAGTGTAAATGTGGATGGCAAGGGGAAAATACCACCTTAATTCCTAGTTTGCTATACTTCTAGAAGACTAAAGGCCAGCAAAATAGATAATTATCTAAATCATTTGTTTTCTGACAGGAAGAACTGTTCTGTAGATAAGCCTAAAATAATCATTTCTATTACTCGCATACGCTTAATATTATCCCAATAGTTAGCCGAATGCATTGATCTAGTCACAGCAGATTACTATTATAATCATAATATACTTACATTACATAGAATACAATTTTTAAAACCTAAGCAGCAGACTATGGGCTTTATTGCATACTGACCAGTTTATGCCTTTATTCCGGCTCTCCTCATCAGTGAAATTAGAATCCAGAAATGTATCTTTGTAGATTCTTCCCACCAGACAGTACATGTCAGAGGCAACCTGGTCTTCATGTTGCACCATAGGTAACATTATCTCAAGAGCTTTTTCTCTATCTCCAGGCAGCTTCCTCCTAAACAAGCAAAAAATTGAGGCCACAACAATTTTACAGAAGTAGCCAAAGCATGTTGTATTAAAGCATGTTGTATTGCTGTAAATACAGAAGGATAATACACTCCCCGTTTAACTGTACTGATACAAAGGGATGTTCTAAATGATACAACAAAAAGATTTAAAACGGTAGGCAAGATATGTAAACTGCATATTGTGTTGTTTTCAAGCCACCTTTCCAAGATATCCATTGGTTTCGGGATTGCTTTAAGTCTAAACCTGGGAGAACTATAAGCGTATGTTCACACGGCTGATTTGGACGCCATTTTCAGCGCTGTTTAGGCATGGATTATGCCCCCAAAACAGCGTCAAAAATGACTAAAAATGTCCCAGTTCATTTTCATCCGTTCCCATGTAAAACAGTTCACACTCACATGGTTTATTATGTGCATTTTACTCTTATTTTCAGTGCTGAAAAATAAGTGACATGTAAATTCTTGAGGCGTCTTCCATGAGTAAAATTCCCACAGGAATCAATGGAGATCTTCAAAACCTCATTCACACGTGTGGCACATTTTTGACAGGGTTTTGGATGTGAATCCGCTGTTTTAGAAAGAAAACAGCGCTAAAAAACCTCATCAGAAGCCACGTGGAAAAAAAACCTAATCAAATCCTCATCTGAAAACTACTGAAGTGGTTTTCAGACCAGTTTTTGAAGAAGATTTGGATGCTGAAAAATCAGTTGTATGAACATACCCTAAAAGTCAAATTAATAGTTGTATCATATGACACTTGCTATTACACGGTTTACTAACGGGATTCATGTATTCGGAAAAGTATTTAGAATAAAGTAAGCTGGCAAATTCACTAAAGTTAGTTACTAAAGATACATTGATTCCGTGGAAATCTTGATTGAGATCAGGTCAATAGGCATGACCTATGTATTCCTGAGGACATTGTAGAATTCTGTTTTTTTTATTTAATGGTTCTTTTTTTTGGTCATGGAATGTCTATGTACCTGCCTCAAAGGGAAGCTTATATTCTATTGAACGACCCCTTTGAAGACGGAGATTTAGGCAGAAATAACCTTGTTTTTTTAGATGATCACAGATAGAACTCCCCTATAATTAGATTAACACCTTTGTCATCTACATACTGTCCTGACAACAAACTTCCTACAGGAAATAAACTCATTGGCGGAATCCACATGACTGTGCTGATGCAAACCTTCCCCAACAAATCATTTCAGGTAATCGAAGGATCGGGCATGATGAGTTTAAATGCCCAGTGCTTTCGTTTATATAGAGATGGGCCACTGCCAATGTTGTCTTGCAGCGGCTTTCTCTACTCCCCTCACTGAAAAGGCATTAGTGAAAAGGTTTATGGAGGAGTCAGGATCAATAGCTATTTCCAAACACTTTACAGCACCTCAATACAGCTGGAAGACTGTGTACTTTGGTTCTATTTCGAATGCAAAAATTGATACGGGTAACAGACAGCTCACTATTAAAACTCCTTAATTACTGGGGTGATACTAGTTAGTCTTTGGATTCTAAGAAACCGAACATAAAAAATAATTAAATGAATAAAAACCGATAGTACACATGAGATCTCTAGACAACCCAGATACTAGTAAAATTTATTTTATGCTCCTTACTATACTCCTGACCTTTAACCCCTTAATGACCGCCCACTGACTTTTGGCGTCAGCTGGTGCGGGTCGTTCGTCTACAGCGACGTCATTTGACGCCGCAGCACCCACTGGGATCGGTGCTGTACTACACAGCCCTGTTCCCAGAGCATCTCCAACGAGCATCGGGGAGCGGAGGAAACCTCCACAACCCAGTGCTTTAACCCTTTGATTGCTGCGGTGCGTTACCGCAGCGCAATCAAAGAGTTCCCCTGCTCTGTTGGGTGATCGGACACCCGGTGACCTGACAGAGCACGGGGGAAAGGCTGCACAGTCCCGCCCCGGGGCCTAGAGTGGCCCCCCCAGAGCTGTCTAACAAGCCAGTGATCAGGCCAGCCCGGGGTGCTGTCCCCGAACACTGCCTGTGTCAGCACTGACACAGATTATAATGTATTAGCATATATGAATATGCTAATACATTACTAAGTGTAAAAAAAAAAATGTAAAAAACAGTTCTCCTTTCAAGGGACTTGAAACACAAGTATAAAAAAATAAAAAAATAAAATAAATATTTAATAAAAAATAATTGTGCATAAATTACACACACAAATAAAATATATATTTTTTTTAAATTTAAAAAAATTCTGCAATTATTTATAAGTGAACTTAAACTATTCCCCCATAAAGTACAAAACTTGTCTCGAATAAAAAGAGTCATCATCAAACTGTGTCATTGAAAAAATAAAAAAGTTACCCAAATGTTGAAACACAAGGAGGCACAAACTAAAAAAAACGTTCTGGTCATTAAAATTTTTCAGGCCTGGGAGTTAAGGGGTTAAGGGGTATACCCATTTAATTGATTATTACCAAATCCATTGCTGTCACGATTTTGCTTCCCTTCAGAGTTAGAGCAGTTTTTATTTCCCGCTTGTGTATCGGTTACCAACCATCTCTCTCTGCTCTAACAGGCTGTAGCAGCAGTGGCCAGAATAGTTGAGACGGTGATCTCACTCCGTGCTCTTTTCTATCAGCAGGAGCTTGTTTAAGTCTCTTACTGACAAACTTTAACCCTTTAGAGCTCTAGCCTTCTGCCCTGTTTAAACCCTTTCATTTCTAATGTCCCCCTAACAGGCTCAGGAATAGCAGAGCTGATATGGCAATCACCGCTGTAGAACCACCCACACCTTAGCCAGGTAGTGTGAGCCCTAAGCTGACTGTGAAGAACAGGCTTTGTGAAACAGAATTACGAAAACACAATTTCAAAATGGCACTAGATAAAGCAATACAATACAAAAATAAAAAAGGAATAAAAATAGCACTTATTTGAATTTGTAATTCATAATTTGGAAAACCAATAAATTAACATCTAGACCCTCACTGTATAATTCATTACACAGTTTTTTAAATAAAACTTTTAATTTCCTAAAAATTTTGACAGCATGACTGTTAATTTAAAGAATTTTAAAAATTTTAATTTTTTGTATTATAAAGCTTTAAATCATAAATTTTTAAAAAAAAAAATCCTAATTTTGAATTGAATTTTTAAAAATTTTAATACTTATATTTTTTGATTTCTAAATTTTTAGCAAAGAAATTAAGCCAATATCATTCAGATGCGTCACAAACTTGCAATGCAGAACAGGAAGGGGTTAAAAATTATGAACTTTTTTTTATCTTTTATTACATTGCATGTACATATTCAATGCAATAAAATAAAACAAAATTAGTAATTTTTTAATGTTTGGCTTGCATGCGTTTCTGTTCAATGCAACCTACCCATGCTAGTTTCAGACAGCTCAGTCTGCAGCCCCTCATTCTTTTCCTGGATTCTAATCCAAGCCGAAATCTTAAATCAGTTCATTTGATTTCAGCAATCTGTTTTATTGCTAAAAGCACATGCAATGCAATTAAAAATGGGGCATCCATAACCTTTAAATCATTCAGATGAAACATCCAATCAATCCTACTACCTCCTGTGCTATCTAGAGATCAAATACTGTACCTTCTGATTTACAAATCAATAACCAATTAACTCTCTACCAATAACTCTCTACATGATCTTTACTGACATTTCTTGTTTAAATTATTGTATTCCCCATAAAATAGGAATTCTGGAACATCCTTTTTTTTTGGATATCTGATGTTTTGTGGTGTAGTCTTCCTAGAAAATCAATGAATTGTCAACTGGCCGTTACAAGTTGTGGGTGTGTATGTACGTACATTCTAGATCTGCCCAAACAGCGTACGCAGGGAGGGGACAACCCCCAGTTGTAATTTTATTCACACACTTGTAGGAAGAATAAGGGCCTGTCCCCGCGGCACGGGTTTGCTGCCGGTTTTTCAGACGGGTTGCGGTTTTGCAGACCGTCTGAAAAACCCGTCCACTAGCCCGCCACCCCCCCACCCCCCCCCCCCCCCCCGCCCACAAAAACCAGACAAATACCGGTTGGATAAACCGTCCGGTATTTGTCCATTGCCGTGTAAACGAGCCCTAAGAGTAGAACAGCACAACACAGTTATAAAGAATGATGCTCCAAGAGTTAGTGTTTCTTAGGGAGTACAACATTTTCTATAATAGATATGCCAGGAGATGTCACTGGCCCCTTAAAATATTACAAGGAAGCCGATTACTAAAATAACATGTGCTGTTCTGCCACAGAAATAATAAACGGACTCATAAAAAATGATACATGAAACCATGTTAAAAAAAATGGCAGGTAATGTTTCCAGTCATAGTTCCTTTAATTAAATCCATATTGCCTCTATAAATCCAGGCCAAGCACAGTTAGTAAAGCAGTGTATGATGGATGCTATTACAGCTAATGTTTCTTTATTTGATTGTGAACCAGACCCACACTAAATATTTATTTCTACATGCTCACTATAAAATAGAAATGAAAGGCAAACCAGAACACTGAATTCTAAACACTATGAATAAGACATAGAACATTTTTCTTACCTGTTTAGGGCAAATGCATAATGAAACTTCACATGGAGATGGGAGGACAAGTCAAAGGTTGGCAGTCTTTCTATCGTCTCCACTAGCTTTACAATGGAATCATAATCCTTTCCAGATGAGTCATAAATAAGAGAGAAGAGAAAATTATTCCAGACCTAAGATTACAGTCTTTAGTTTGCGTTATACAGATAGATACTGTCGATCATTGATGTATTTGCATAGATGCATGATGCACCCATATGTAATACAAAAAATGCTGCATAAAGTAGTCTTGAGAGAACCTTTAGTCTTGTACCCAAGGGTATGTTCACACGGCTTATTTTGGCATGCATTTCGCCACGTATTGTGCGTTATATGTGGCGAAATGGGCGCCGCAATTACGGTAATCCATAGCTCATGGAGAGCTATGGGTTACACGTCATCCCCCCACGCAGCTAACAATGAATGGCTATTGGGCCAGCGCCTGACCAGCCACCCCCCCCCCCCCCCTGCTTTGGAAAGCCGCGCTAATGAGCGTATTGCTCCAAACTACCCGCCGTATTGCAGTGCGTAATATACCCGCCACAATACACCGTGTGAACAAACCCTAAATCAGAGTCATTTTAAATTGGGTAACGACTTGAATGTGTTCTCATTATACCTGGGCACTCTTATTAAGTGGTGTTGTATGTAATGGCGGTGTGGATATGGCCCTTTTGGTTGTAAGGTTTTGTTTTTAGTTTAAAGATGTATTTACTTAAACCTTTAACTTTTCTCTATTTTGAGAAATGGTCACTTCATCAAGATTTTAGCAGGGGATGTGATTTTTTGATGATGGCTATGGATGCTTTAGAGGTCAATGTTTATTTAATGACTGTCATGGAGCGGGGTACAATAATGGAGACAGAATTAGGTCCCACTACCAGCCTCAATTATGCACCAAGGAAAGGGGAAATCACACGTAGATGGTGCTCTAGGGCACAATCATTCATGGATACCAGGGCTGTGGAGTCGGTGCCTATTTTGCAGGAGTCGGAGTTGTCATACAATGGACCGACTCCGACTCCCAAAAATATATAATAAGTTGGTCCAGTTAGTTCGATGCAGTGCAAAGAGCAAGAGGAATTGGGTCTGGCCAGTGCTACTTCTCCCATATCTTCAGCATCATCACATGAGGAGTGTAATTGATGACATGGAGCAGGCAAAGCGCTGCCCCAGGGGGAAAGATTCTGCTCCCATGGCAAACAGATTTCAACTAAATTTTTCACCTGCTTTCAAAGAAGTAGAAGAGTTCAACCATTCATCAAAACTGACTGTGACTGAGGCAATTCCTTTATACCCCGACATTGTTAGAGATGTTGCCCCTGTGGTCACCGCTTTGCCCCAACCCAAGTTAGTGTAGAGAGGCTGTTCTCTAGCCTGGAAATAATGAGAACAGATGTGAGGTCATGTATGCAGGATCTGAGGGAGGCAATACTATTTCTCAGAACAAATTCAGAGACTCCGCAAATGTTCCTGCAGTATTTTGCATATTTACAATTTTTTTGTGTTCTGAAGTCATATCCAATAAATATATTTTACACTGACAAGCAATAGGATAACAATGTTTTGAACTTGTGACTTTCCAGCTCTATATCTCACCATCCACTACAGCTTTGTACATGAGGCTGCTGTAATTTTATATACAGTCATCTTACCTATTTTATACATAAATTTGACTTGCAAGTATTTAGCATCTGCTTAGTTCTGCAGATTCTTTCCTGTAACTTTCATTGTTACTGTTTTTGCTCCTAAAAATCAAATGTTAATTTTTTTTTTTGTAGTATTGGGAAATCCACCTTTGGTTTTCAATACTCCCCCTGAATCATTCTGGGTTGAATCAGTTTTCAAGCTATTTTGACCAAAATCTATCCCAGGTCTCTTCTCAAATTTCCCAATTTTGTGCAGACTAACTTGGATTACAAATACAGCTTTTTTTTCAACTCTACCCAAAGTTTCAAAAATCAAAACATTGTTCCCTTTTGTTTGTCAGGTCTGTTTATTTAAATAGCTTTTATTTTTCATATGGTATAAACACCTGATTTACCATTTTACTACATAAAGTTTCCCTACACATGGGGGCCCAGTATGGGGGAGTCAGGAGTCGGGTTTTTGGGAAAAATTGAGGAGGGGGGGCCCTTGGAACCCCATCCAAAAAAGCCCTGGGGGACACACACAAAAGCAAGCCTCTTAACACATGGGGGGCCCCGGGGGCAAAAAGCTGTGAACTGGGCCCCCAAACCCAACGCAAATACAGAAAAAAATCACTTATACCAAAAAGTAAACACCATAAAAACAAAAACGCCGCAAACACGGTGCAGGTACGTTTTTTTTTCACATTTCACCCCACTTAGAAATTTTTGTCAGATTCCCAGCACATTACATGGTCCGTTTATGGAACAATTAAAAAGAACATCTTATCCCACAAAAAACAAGACCTCATGTGCTATGAATAAAAAAAAAAAAAAAATCTTTTTATCAGAATTACATACCCCAAACCCGGGGCCGTATTTACAGCCAGGCTCCCTAGCACTGAGCAAAAAACCCCCCCCCCCAACTTTTGTAGAGGGTTTAGGCAACATATTAAGCAACGTGGGGCTTAGAACATAGGACAGCACAATTAAGATCTGATAGGGAATACGTAGGGCCAGCAGATACAAAAGCACTGATAGGCTTTAAAACCAACAGCAATATTTAGGGCCCCGAAAGCTTAGATACGCAGGGACACAAATATTTAACTCTGAAGGCTTAGATACCAGGGACAGCAATATTATAACATCTGAAAGACTTAAATGCGGACAGCAATTTTATAACATCTGATAGGCAATACGCAGGGACACGATATTAAACACTACAGGTATAGATACACAGGGACAGCAGATATTAAACACTGAAGACTTAATACCAGGGACAGCAGACAGCATACACCTCCCCCCAACACCCCCTCCTAACACCCCCAACCCCCCCAACCCTCCTCCCCCACTCCTAGAACCCCACACAACTCCTCCCCCACTCCTAACACCCCCCACACCTCCCCCCCCCCCCTACTCCTAATACCTCTCACACCTCCATCACTTACTCAAAGTCAAGGGGGCCGGCCAGTCTTCAGCTCCTTCAGCTGCCGAGAGTACGGGGAGGGGCAGCGCTGCTCCTCTGTGTCCCCAGCATTCTTCTGCGCACTGAAGAGAGGGAAGGGAGAGAGGGAGGGGCAGGGCTATATGCAGGAGCTCAGAGCGTCGCTTCAGTCTGGCCCCTGCTTTACTTCAGTGCTGCCCTGCCTGCGCTGTGAGGAGTAAAGCGCAGGCATGGCACAGCAATAGCAGGGGCCGCATCAGGCACCGCTGTAGCCTGACCCTGCTCTGACTGCTGTGCCGCCCTGTCTGTGTTATAGAGTGCGGGGGCCGGGTGCAACAACAAACGTCCCTGCGTGTATTCACTGCCGTCTCTCCCATTGTGCAGGGTAGGCAGCTGCCCGAGGGGGGCCCCTGAGCTCGTGGGGCCCCCGGGCAACCACCTACCTTGCCCAATAGAAGAGACGGCCCTGACTAAAAGCCCCACCTCCTTCTGTGAAACTTGGGGGCAACCCGGGGATACGCTAGGCCACAATAGCTCACACTCAGCCCTCACTCCAGCTACAGTTTGAGCACCCTATGTGGTCCAGACCCCTAACAACACATACACTGCCACCATCTTTCACTTCCTAGAAAGCAACTAAAAATAACCATATACTACTGGTCATGTGCACCAGCAGTCACTTAAACTCTTTTGAGATTTGATGTTCATTAGGGAAACAAGGCAAAATTATCAAAGTTTTAAGCTTTAATATACAGGTAAAGTGCTTAGTTACAAAAATCACCAAAGAACAGACATAGGGATAAAACACAAAAAAACAGACCTTTCAAATTCGATCGGTTAAGAATCTGGGCTGAGGAGTACAGCTGAAGCGAATCAGACAGACCTATGCTGGTAGTAACTCCTGGAACTTACAACTGTCCTAGGCGACCCAAGGTGTTTTATGGAAACTCACCACCCCTCCTTAGTCCCTCCTCCTGCTTAGGTCACAGAAGGACTGGCTAATTACATGCAGGGGACACGAAGAAAGTCATAATCCCAACTTCTATCATAACTCCTCATAAAAGTCTCTTAGCCACATATCATGACCGCCAAGCTCCCCAGTATGAATTTACCAGCCAAGTCAAACCAAATATGAATATGACAGAACATGCTATATCACACAAAACATTTATATATATACAGCAATGAAAAAAACCAGAACCAACATCTCACCCCAAAGGCTTATTTTCCTTACAATGAAAATATGTAACAAATGAGTCTTTTTCCATGTTCAATGATTGACTTGTATCCTAATGCCATGTAATCACTATGAGTATGTAGTATCTGCATCTGAGCTGTAATGTATAATACATCTTAACTTTCCTTTTATATGTATATATTTTTTGAAAATAAATAAATAAAAAGAGATTAAACACATTTCATACGGGGCTCTGTAAATATTCCTAACATTTTGGACTGCTTTTTCATAGATCTTTAGGAGGAGTTCAAATATATCAGTCACATTTACTTGTATTTAGCTTCCTTTACTTTGTAGGCCTGTACAGATTTTTGAGTGTTAAACGTTTAATTTTCTGCAGTTATTCTTTTTCATTAATGCTGGAGCCATTTCATTTTACTTAAGTCATAGGAGGCTTGTAGTTGGAATATCAGGATTAGATGGTGTGGCCTACTATCCTCTGTTTCTATTGCGCTCTGGCTAATGAAGAACCCACCGACTGAATATAGAATAATCTGATGCAAGTAAGCATAAGTGGACACTGATACCATAAATTCTTCCACTTTTTGCTTATCTTGGATTGGTGTACCTGGTTATGTATATGATTGTTTTAGGTCGCCTTCAGAATATTGTAACGTGTTGTCCTGGACAAGTTTGTAGCAGAAATTGCTGGGACAAATTGATATATATTTTAGATGTGATTATTAAAAGTTAGCAATTTTGACACTGCGATTCTAGTCTGGGCCACACTTACCTAAATGAAGATGAGGTGGACAATTTCTGCTGCTGAAAGGCTGCTATGCATAGCAACTGCCAATCACTATGCGTAGTGACGTCACAGGTAGCCCGGAAGCTCCTACTTAGGCTTCCGGGGTTCCAGGGAGAGCATCTTCAGTTGCGATCACATCGCAGAAATGCAGACATAGGAGCTCCTTCCTCGTCTTACTTAGCTGCTCGCGATGAATGGTATGAGCTCTGGTATGAGACACAGCATGGGGTCAGCTGTAACATACAGCTGGTTCTGTGCATTGATTGTGCGGAACCTGCGTGGGAGCCCGCACGATATCTAGGATGTATCTGTACGTTCATTTGCAGAAAGTAACTTCCCGCCAGGACATAGGTACTCCCAATGTCGGGAAGAGGTTAAAGGGTGAAAAGTAGTCGCTGTGCTGTTTGGTATCATCGTGCTTACCACAATGAACATGGACTAATGGAAGCTAAGAAGAATAAAACAAAGTTTGATCATAATATTTAAAAAAAATGCAGCTATGCATTTATGCGTTTTAAGCCACTTGGCTCTACAATAAGGAGGCAAGTTGCTCGAAAGGCGTCAGAAGGTGCTGGAGGACAAGCTTTTTTGGATTATTGGATTATTCTGGATTTGTCTGTAGTCTGACAAATCCAGGATCTCTGTGCATCGGATATCTGTAACGAAAGGACTAAAATAGGACCCATAGTAACTACTATTGGCGAGGAACAAGAAACCTTGTGACCTGAGCACTACGAATTTGGTGCCATTTACCAAGAAAGTTTTATAAATTGCAAACCTTGATGCTGGATTGTACAGTACGCCCCGCAATTACGAAGGGTGTTCGGGAGTCGCGCTTATACGCACGTACCCCCGCGATGCCCCCTGGCCCCATAGATATTCATTACTCGCGGTGCGTATTCGCCACAAGTAATTGACGTCACTTATCTCCCCGCGCGTACAATACGATCATATTGTACGAGCGGGGAGAGGAGGCATAATCCATAGTTCTCTATGAGAACTGTGGATTACCGTAATTTCGGCGCACATCTCGCTCGTATTAGAGCGCAAATCTGACGCGAAATGCGCGCCGAAATTCCCCCGTGTGAACATAGCCTTAGGCTTACAAGAGCTTTTCTCAGAGACATCAAGAAAAACCAGCCTCTGAGATGTCCAGAGGCCATCTTGAAAGGAGGAGACTACTGTCAGGATTTGAATCTAAAGACTTCTGTGCCATAGGCCACAGCTCTTTGCACTTAGCTACTAACCCCTTAAATCACCATGATGTTTAAGAATGTCATGGCAGTGTTAAGGGAGTATGTATAACTCACTGAGCCAGAGCTGGCTCTGATCTCTTCTGTTTTGGTGGTTAACATCTCAGCTGGAAGCCTTGTGAAGGCTTTCATCAATGCCATGTTTCCTGTTTTACTACTTCCTGCCCCGAGCAGGAGGTAGTAAAACTGCCATCCTTTTTTTTTACTTAACAAATAAACTTTATTTGAAGGATCCAATAATGGGTACATCAAGACAGTATGATTTGTGGACATATACGGTACATCATGGTAATATGGAATCCCAGTTACATACATATGTATGATTACAGAGCCACCACGTTGTAGTAAACACAGATACCCAAATAATATTACAGACTGTAACCTAACTTCCCTGCAACGACCCAGGGAAAAACTTAGCAACATAGAAAAATTGCATATTCTCAAAATCACAAGTGCCTCAGTTATACACATATGTTACATTCAGCCCACTAGGGCGGCGAGAGGATCAAAAAAGATATAAGTATATAATCTCCCTGTGCAGGTTACCCAGCAAAGACAGTAGGAAGGGAGAGTGTGGATCCACGCCCGGGGCGACCGCATCTCAAGGAATAGCGGAAGACCCACAATCCAGAGCTCTCGAGAGCGTAACTGCGCCAGGGGAGCTCATCCACCGTCCCCAAATTTTATCGATTTTACCCATTTTGTTGTTTCTACGCCAATAAAGCCACCTCAGATGTGGTATCTTGCCATTGGTCAACCCCATCCACTCTGCCAGCATCTCAAGGAGTAGCAGGAGATTCTTAGTCCAGAGCCCTCGAGAGCGTAACTGTGCCAGGGGAGCTCATCCACCATCCCCAAATTTTATCGAATTTACCCATTTTATTTCTACGCCGACAGAGCCATCTCAGATGTGGTAACATGCCATTGATCAACCCCTTCCACTCTGCCACTGAAGGAGGCCCAGCAGCCAACCACATACGTGCGATAACCTTCCGTGCATAGTAGAGAACCTCTGTTACAAAGATGTATTTCGAGCGGGGTCCCAGAGTGTCCGGTACGGGTCCGAACAGGCACACCATTGGGGTGTGGGGAACTGGGCACCCCATCTTATCGTTTAAGAACTGAATGATCTGAGACCAAAAGCCCAATATCTTTGGGCAGGACCATATTAGGTGCAGGAAGGATCCCGAAGTTAGGTGGCATTTGGGGCATTCATCTACATATCCCTGTCTGAACTTACTTAGTCGTGATGTAGTATAATAGGCCCTGTGTACGATAAATAGTTGAGTCAGCCTGTCATTAAGATTACACGAGACCAACTTAGGTGAGGCTATACAGAGTTCCCATTGGTCGACAGTCATCTCGCCCAGATCCATCTCCCACTTTTCCCTAAGTTTCACGAGGCGGCCTCCTCTGTTTTGCGCAGAGAGGAGGGCATAGAAATGAGAGATCACCTGGGTGGTCGGGGGGGAGAGGAGTAGACGGGGGAACGGAAATTTATTAAATACCACGTCTGTCAGACCCAACTGGGAAGTAACTGCATGTTTTACCCTGAGGTAAGTAAATAGCTGGGAAGAAGGAAGCCCAAATTCAGCCTGCAGCTCTGGAAATGGTCGGAACCCCTCTCTGGCGCAAACTTGAAAACTGCCATCCTTTTATACTCTTTTGCATTGTTCATAAAATGTAATAGGATGTATTAACAATTGTGCCCCCTAGTGGTCAAGCACCCTAGGGGGACTCAATGTTACAATAAAAAAATAAATACTTGTGTTTTAAAGTATAAAAAAAAAATCTAAAAAGTTCAAATCACTCCCATTTTACAAATAAAAAAAATAAACGTTACGCATAATTGTTAATGCCGCATTTTTTAAAAGTCCAATCTATTAAAATACAACATCATTTATCCTGTATGCTGAACACTATAGAAGAAAAAATATTCCAAACGCTAAAATTTCGGTGTTTTGTTCATTTCACGTACATATTTAGTATTACCGAAATCGTATGAACCTGCAGAATAAAGAGAACATATCATTTATACCACAGGTGTCAAACTGCGGCCCTCCAGCTGTTGGGAAACTACAACTCCCATCATGCATTTGTATAATCTACAACAGTGGGCATGATGGGAGTTGTAGTTTCACAACAGCTGGAGGGCCGCAGTTTGACACCCCTGATTTATACTGAAGAGTGAACTCCATATAAAAAAAAAACATGCAAACATGGCGCAAGTACGGTTTTTTTTTTCACGTCGCTCCACTTAGAATTTGTTTGTGGTTTTCCAGTATATTCTATGGTACTTTGAATGACAGCATTAGAAAGTACATCCTGTCCTGTAAAATAAAAGCCCTCAAATGTCAATGTAGTTAAAAGTTATGGCCATGTTGTTTTGACTGTGGTGGATTAAGCTGTCTGGACAGCTCCTGTGCTGAACCTTATCTAGCTCCTTCAGCTCCAGTTACAGATTTCTTGATTGACTACACTCTTGTTTCCTAATTGAATATCCTGTTTAAGCCCTTCCTGAGCCTTTTTTTGTCACGCTCCTTTTTCCCTCCTCGCCTTCCTAGAGCCATAACTTTTTTATTTTTCCACCAACGTAGACAAATGAGGGATTTTATTTTTATTTTGCGGGACAAGATGTACTTTCCAGTGGTGTTATTCATATTACCATAGAATATACTGGGAAACCGCAAAAAAATTCTAAGTGGGGCAAAATGTGAAAAAAACATACTTGCGCCATGTGTGCGGAAGTTTTGTTTTTACGGTGTCTTAGGCAAAAAATAATGTGTCAACTGTATTCTACACGTTGATGTGCATCTGGAAATACCAAACATGTACAGTTTTGGTACCATAAAGAAATTCCAAACATTTTCTATTTTTGACATTGGCGCCATTTTCTGCGACCAATAACCTCTTTGTACTAACACAGACATGTGTGCTGAACTGGTCTTTACTGACCACATTTTCTGCACTGGTTGCAATAAAGAGACTACAAATCATGCCTGGACGATTATACTTCAACTATGTTCAACACTACTAAGAAGAAGTAGGGGTAGATTTACACAAGTCTTTTACTAAAACAGGCATCCACTGACATTCTTTGAGGCAATCACATTGTGAGGTTGGAGTTACAGAAACCTTTGATAATTACTCTTTGAGGCCTGAATGTTCTGGGCCCCATCAATATTGCCCTGTGCAACCTGGACAGCAGTGTATCTGATTATTCAAAGAGAAAGATGTAAAAGCTTTAAAAAAAAAAAAAAAAAAAAAGTTAAAAATGTGTGAACAGTGCTCTTTATCGCCTACCATTTAGGGAACTGTATTATTGGAACATAAAGTCAATGGGGCCATGTTGAAGTTCCCTATACAGATGGTGGCAGAAAAACTGCTGAGCTATCAAAAGAATGGGAGTCACTACTGAACCATCACTGCGCTCCTTTCCTTTATCAAAGAAAATGTGAATAGAGACAAACAATAATTGTGCCTGGCAGTTAATTGACAATTTAAAAGTGTCCCTTCTGGTATACTGCTCCACATGATCAGACATCGAGCAACCTGTTCCTTGGCAACTGCTTGTCTCCACACCCGATGTCTGATTGGGTATCTCTGGAGGAATACTTTAGGGAATTTGTCAGTAGCTGGCTTAAACAAAGCCAGCAGGAAAGCCTGATAGTATTCATGATAAGAATGAACTATATTTTTCTTCTATAATGATAAAAACATGTTTTACATGTAGGGCTGTGGAGTCGGTAAGTCAAAGCTCCGACTCCTCAATTTCCCTAACTTCACCTCCTGACTCCCTCATACATGGCGCATGTTTAACTTTACTGTAGTAAAATGGTAACATCAGGCAGTTTATCACCTTATGATACAATAATCAAGTTATTTAGGTAGAACATACACTGAAAAACAAAATGGTAATGTTTTGAACTTGTGAATTTCAGGCTTCATATCTCACCATCTACTACAGCTTGGAACGTGAGAAAACCATCATTTTATAGACAATCATCTTACCTATCTTACACATAAATCTGACTTGCAAGTATTTAGCATCTGCTTAGTTCTGCAGATTCTTGTCATGTAACTGCATTGTTACTGCTACTAAAAATCAAAATGTAAATTTTTATTATTTTGCTAGTATTTGGTAAATCCACCTTTGGCTTTCAAGATTGCCTGAATCCTTCTAGGCTCTGGATCAGATTCAAGGATGTCTTGATCAAAATCTGATCCCAGGTCTCTTCTACACATTCCCAACGTTGGTGCGGACTGGACTTTGGGTATAAATACAGATTTTTCTTCAACTTTACCCACAAGTGTTCGATTGCGTTGAGGGCTGGGGATTGTGGAGGCCAATACAACTCTACTTCATTGTCATTGAACCATTCCTTCTCCAACCTTGATGTATATTTCAGGTCATTGACCTGCTGCAACACTGTCGTCCTTTTCATCCCCATAGTACTTGAGTGTATGAAGTAACTAGTCTTGTAGGACACTCACATATAGCACAGCATTGAGATCAACATCAATCCTGGTCAAGTATCCAACATCTTTGGCTGTGAAACAACACCATATCATTAAGCTTCCTCCAACGAACTTGACAGTTTCTTTAATTTTTTGATCTATTAGCCTACTGTTCCCTTGATTCTTCCAAACCCATTTGCCCCCATCAGAACCAGGTCTATTGACTTTCATCTCATCGCTCCAAATCATCCGTTTCTAATCTTCCATTTTTCTTATTTTTTTGAAACCTCAAGCCAAGGCTTCTCATGACGAGATTGAAGTCGAGGCCTCTTCACCTTTTTTCGGGCCACCATCCCAGACCTGTGTAATGCATGTAGCATGGTGCTTGCATGGACGTCTGTGATCTCACTATTACGAGGCATACGAGCCGCCTCCAGTGCCATGTCTGTTGGGTTAAAACTGATAGACCTTGTAAAGAGCCGACTTGTTGACTCTGATATTTTGCCTGGATGTTCAACTCTTGGCTTTTGAATGGATGGACTTCATTTCATATTCTTCCAACTGTCATGATGCAGTTTGGCAATTTTCTTGGTCGAGAGAACGCTATCGATGAACCAGTGACCTTTCGCTTGGGAATCAGCCTAATAACACACTGAGCTATTAGGGAATGTAAAAACAGGTTGTAATATGAAGTATACAAGAAGAAACAGATTGTTCCAAGACAAGAATCTGCATAACTAAGCATAAGCTAAATAGCTGCAGGTCAAACTTATGTTCAAGATAGCCAAGATGATTGTCTATAAAACGATGATAGTCTCACGTTTAAAGCTGTAGTGGCTGGTGAGATATGGAGCCCAAAAGTCAAAAATTCTAAACATTGTTACCCTTTTGCTTGTCGGTGTAAAATATATTTATTCAATACAAATTTATAACACAAAAAAATTTAAAAAATTTGTAAATACGCAAAACGCTGCAGTAAGTGGGAAGAAAACAGTTTTCAACAAAACCGTACTGAATAACATTTGCGGAGTGTATGAATTTGTTCTGTGAAATAGTATCACCTCCATCAGATCCTCCTTCATAGATGACCTCAAATCTGATCTCATTATTTCCAGGCTAGAGAACGACCTCTCTACACTAACTTGGGTTAGTGGCAAAGAGGTGACCACATGGGCAACATTTCTAACAATGTCAGGGTATAAAGTAATTGCCTCATGCACAGTCAGTTTTGATGAATGGTTGAGCTGTTCTGTTTCTATGAGAGCAAGTGAAAAATTTTGCTCAAATCTGGTCAATCTGTTTGCTATGGGAGCGGAATCTTTTCCCCTGTGACAACGCTCTGCCTGCTACATTTCATCCAAATACTTTTCAAAATTTAACTCATCTGATGAGGCTGAAGATATGGTAGCAGTAGCACTGGCAAGACCCAATTCCTCCTGCTCTTGGCACTGCATTGAACTAACTCTACCAAATTATTATATATTTTTGGAGTCTGAGTGGGCCCATTTTATAACTGCTCCGACTCCACCAAAATGGGCACCGACTCAGATTCCGACTCCACAGTCCTGTTTACATGAAATGCCTAAAGTGAAGGGCTCAGTGACAAGTGTTCATGGGGCAACTATTTTCTTGCACCTACCTGCTTTGCTTTGGTCAACTGACTGGTCTCAATTCAGCCAGGGAGAAGATACAGGGCCTCATGTATGAAAACTATTTTGGTCTAAGGCCATGTTCACACTGCAATATCCCAAACGTAATTCAGTCCGTAATTACGCGCCGGAGTGCGCAAATTACGGGCTGAATGCGTCCTAGTAACTACAGTAATCCACAGTTCTCATAGAGAACTATGGATTACGTCTCCTCTCCCTGCTCGGCGAATACACCGAGGGGGGAGATAATTGACATGTGAATTACCAGCGGCGTATTAGCGCCGCTGGTAATGAAAGTCTATGGGCCGGCGAGGTGCCGGCCCCCCGCTCCTGCCCACAGGGCGTAATTGCGGGGCGTAATTACGTCCCGCAGTTAAGCCGTGTGAACATAGCCTAAGACTTTCTTTGTTGCCCATAGCAACCAATCAGAGTTCCCCTTTCATTTCATACTGTGCTTTGAAAAAATGAAAGAGGAGCTCTGATTGGTTGCTATGGGCAACAAAGAAAGTCTTAGACCTAAAAAGTTTTCATACATGCCCCCATAAAGTCCAAGTAAATAGAACAATGAAATTATCTAATTTAAAGGGCTTTTCATACCTTATAAAGCAAGAAAACATCGGTGGAGCTGGAGTCCATCCCTAATGTTGTGTGTAACAGAATAAACATGCTACATATTCTAAATTCCACCAAGCACTTTTTAACCAATTTTTCTGCAATATCCCAACTAACCTTTTACAAATCTAATAAAATTTTTGGTTTGTCTGTTATGAACTGTTCGTAGACAGACTGCTGAATATCGGAGCATCTGAACATTTAGGGTACGTTCAGATTTGGCGGATCTGCTGCAAATATTTTCGTCAACTAGGTACAGATTTTTTATGGATTTTACTGCAGATTTTTTCAAACTGACTTCAGTGTCAGAAGATAAAACGTGAAGGAAATTTTTAACTACAGATTTAAGTGCAGATTTTGCCATTTCTCATTTAGGTTAATGTAAAAAAAAACTGCATTAAAATCTGTGCTAAAATCACAAACAAATCCACAATAAAATCTGCAACAAAATCCGCAATATAGTACTTGCTTCT
Source organism: Phyllomedusa bahiana (assembly GCA_025379985.1). Taxonomy (NCBI): domain Eukaryota; kingdom Metazoa; phylum Chordata; class Amphibia; order Anura; family Hylidae; genus Phyllomedusa; species Phyllomedusa bahiana. Next base: position 56,105 of record JAODAL010011434.1, read on the forward strand.
GAAAGTATATCAAAGGCTTCTGAAGTTATGGGATCCTGATATTTACTTGCAGACATATGTAATAATATACAGGCATTCCCCGGGTTACATACGGGTTAGGGACTGTAGGTTCGTTCTTAAGTTGAATTTGTATGTAAGTCGGAAGCAATATATTTAGTACATGTATGGAGTACATGTATGCTGTGTAATTATAGGCAGGTATGTGTCCCCCATAGCAGGTATATGTCCCCCATAGCAGGTATAGGCAGGTATATGTCCCCTCAGAGGCAGGTATAGGTCCCCGAATGCAGGTAAAGGTCCCCCATAGCAGGTATATGTCCCCATAGTAGGTTTAGGCAGTTATAGGTCCCCCATAGCAGGTATAGGCAGGTATATGTCCCCCATGGCAGGTATATGTTCCCCATAGCAGGTATAGGCAGTTACGTCCCCCATAGGCAGTTACATCCCCCATAGGCAGGTATAGGTCCCCCACAGGCAGGTATAGGTCCCCCACAGGCAGGTATAGGTCCCCCATAGGTAGTTATGTCCCCCATAGGTAATGTCCCCCATAGGTAGGTATAGATGGGGCTTATTTAAAAAACAAATACAGATACTCACCACAGTCCCTGCTCACCTCCGGCTCCGTCTTCCTGCACAGGCCGGTGATGTCATCAGGCCGCACAGGTAGCGTGATGGCATCGCGCGCTGCCTGTGTCGGAGACTCCGGAAGGTCGCAAGTCTGCTTGCGGCCTTCCGGAGTTCTATTGCGGAGCAGGGAGCGCTCGCTCTCTGCTCCGCAATAGAGGCTTCGGCTCTGTGCACTCCGGGAGGAGTCGCATATAGCCGAAGCAGGTACCCGGGACATGGCAGTGCCCGGACACCGACGGGGACCGGAGAGTCAGCTGTATGCGCTCCTAGGAGTCGCGTACAGCTGCAAAGATTGCTGACAGCGCCCGGGCCACCGAAGCGCCCGGACGCTGTAAGCTCTCCTTGGCTTGCGTCGTTCCGGTCCCAGTTTGTAACTTGGGGACAGACGTAAGTCGGGGACTCACTGTAATGCAAATTTGTTATCTTTTTAAGGCTTCCAATAGTAAATGAAGTTTAATGTAGGTAAAGGTTAGGCCATGCACTTTGGTCGAGCAAACAAGATGTAGTCATGTAATATATTACACGTTACTAGGTAAAACTACAGCTAAAAACTTTGGGATATTGGTTAACAGTAGTCTTGTGTGACCAATGCCCGTCAGCTGCTGATAAAGCAAATAAGATCATGGGTTGCAAATGCTCAAGACAAGAACATAGTTTTGCCTCTATACAGATCAATGGTGATACTACATATGGAATTTTGTGTACAAATTTGGTTGCCAGTGTATAAGAAGGACATAGGTGACCTAAAACAGGTGCAGAGGAGGGCGACCAAGTTGGTTAAGGGAATGGGTGAATTGCAGTACCAAGATAGGCTTTCAAACTCGGGGTTATTCACCTTAGAAAGAAGGCCTAGGGGTGATGTAACTACCTTGTACACATATGAAAGGACAGTAGACAGATCTCTTGCATATTTATTTATTTTTTTTTTTACACCTAGGCCTGTAATGACGACAAATGGGACATCCTCTACATCCAGAGGAAAGAAGGTTTCAAAGCCATTATAGATGGGGATACTTTACTGTAAGATCGGTGAGACTATGGAATTTACTGTCACAAGATGCTGCGAGGAGTCATTGAACAAGTTAAAGAAGGGCTAAGATACCTATCTTGAAAAATATGTTACAATTTATGGGGATTAGATTCTGGAGATGGGATATTGAATCAAGGATTTATCCTGATTGCTAAATTTGGAGTTGAAAAGGAATTGTTTGCATGAGACAACTGGCATCCACCTCAAAGGGGTTTTAAACTTTTTCTGGATCAACACTGTACGGTTATAAGTTGGATTTGCTTGTCTGTGTGTCTTTTATCAATCTCATCTACTCTGTTACTATGTACAGTATGTTACATAAACAGCAGAACAAAAATAATGTACAGTATACAACAGTACTAAGCAATCTATACATGAGTTATGCTGCAAGGACAACCTAACAAGCATTGTCAATGCTATTTGCTTTAGATTCTAACAAGGAACGGTATTTTTTTTGTTGCTACCATGTACCTTCAGGATTTTGTTTCCGTGCTTATTTGGTGGTCAGGAATATCCCATTAAAGATTAAAAGGGTTTCCCGGTTTGGAGACATCCATTTCATACTCTAGCTTCCCCAGTGACGATCAAACTACAAAGTGACCTATTAACAAACTCAATGTTCATTTGTTTTGGAGGTAACTAAAAGTAAATGCTATTTGACAATAGAATACACTACACTAATTGCAATGGATTTGATACAGCAGATGCCAATTGTCCTTCACATTAAATAGCATGCTTCATGTGCCTCTTTCCTTTGTCCGATAAAGAGTGGTCCTAATTCGCATTTCCCTTCGCTTGTATATTAAATTCTCTTAATGGCTGTCTATAGTAAACAATCCACTTAAGTGGCAGAAAAAAAGCTGGAATTAGAACAAGATGGCAAAAATGACAAAATGTATGGGTTTCTGGACAAATCTTAGCAGTTTTGCACAATTTCTGGGCGGCCTATAACCACCTATCACAGAATTCATTTAGAGGTGCCAGTACATACTATATGTAAATATAAACCCCTGTTGTCATCCCTCGTAACATAACCATATGTAAACTACACATTGCATCTCACAATTTAATACCTGGATGTCTCTATATGACAAGAGCAAATTTATAATGATATCAGAAGACAAAACTTCAATGTTATCTACACGATGTCGTATCCTTGTCAGCTCAGCCGCTAGCTCTTTTCCAGTGTGTTGGTTACGTGCACGTCTTAGATCATTTAGGATGGCTTCTCTGAAGTACTGGCTACAATAAAAAAAAAATCAATTAAGAAACCGTTATTAAGACAATCTATCCAATTTATTTATGTTTTTTATGAATAAAAACAAGATACTGATACATATTCTTAGTCATTTTTATTATCTGATTGTAGATTTTTGTTATTTCTGTTGTCTATATATGATTATGGGTTCAGCCATATTGTCTGAGCTGCTTTTAACAGCATTTAGAGAGATGCTTTACAGCAGCTAAATGGGCATAAGAGAATGTGAACAGAAGGGCGCCCATTGACTTCTAGAGAGCGTTTTCTAGGCATGATGTTTGACCTGGGAAAAAGTCAGTGTGCAGAGAAGAGGGTGAACTGTGTCTATCTCCTATTGTGACTGGTGTCACATCTGTTACCTATACACATCTATTACCTGTACTGATAATGAGCAGACTGCTGAAAAAGTTTTCTCTAGGAAGTGTCAGACTATGTCAGACTACTACAGGAAGCGTCAGACTATTATTAGGCCCAGTGGCCAAAGTGACAACTGCAGGATTTCAGGATTTAAAAAATGAATCGGATATAAAAAAAACCCCACAACAAACCAAAATATTCTTAAAAAATGTTTTTAACATAACATGAGTTGAACAATAGGTCATTTTGTAATGATAATGTCCCTTTAAACATATATTGCATATACTGCATGGGCTTTTAATAGTTGCACTGATAAAAAGCAATTCCATGTGCATTTCACAATGTAACTTAAAACTAAAAATGCATTTCAGCATGCATTACTACTGAAAAGAAAGTTGGGGACCCATTCCGGGGGAAGAAGAGTACTTGGGAAGGGGATGTGGGACCCATAACAGAGGATCAATGGGCTGTAGCCTTGGAGACCCCCAAATTAGTGTCTCCCAAATATGGGGAAAGAGTAACCCAACTGTACATATTACACCGTGCATACTATACCACCACACGCTTGCATAAATTCAGACCGGAGATTCCTGATCTCTGTCCGAAGTGTCTCTCTGTTCCGGGTTCCTTTTTCCACTTACTGTGGGCTTGCCCCAAGATTCAAGGTTTCTGGCAACAAATCCTTAGGTTCTTGAATGATAGAATGGGCTGCCCGGTGCCAGATGACCCACAAGCTTACCTATTCTTCTTGGATCCAGAGGACTACCCGTCCTTGGTGACCCGCACAGGTCTCACTGAACTTCTTTTTATTGCTAGGAAAACTATAGCCCGACATTGGATGTCCTCTTATATTCCTGGACTACAGGATTGGATAAAATCTGTAAATGCCACCCTCCCTTTTAAAAAATATATTGACTCCACTCATACGGCTTTGGCCATTCCTTATGTCGCTTAGAGGTACTTAGTAGAGATCTGTTGTTGGCCCTGGGTTACGTGCCTATTCACCCTCTATGACTTCCAGAGCGTTACCTTGTAGATCCTACAGCTTATACGGACCTCCTATGAGGGTATATGATGTCCGCACAGAAAAGTATTGGATGCACACACACACAATTCTTGACTTAGGAAAGGGTTTTATTGTTAAGGCTGGTTGTTATTCCAGTCTAGTTTCTCTTATTATCCTGATACAATTGTATGCTAGGAATGCCATGACTATCTTATGCTCTGCATAGTTTTTCGTACTAATTCTTTGATGTAACCTTAATTGGATGATATAATTGAATGACGAAATTATATATCTGTATCTTTTTTTTTTTATATATGCTACTTCCTTCTACTGATTATGTTTTTTCCTGCATATTTCTTAAATAAACGTAATTTTTGGTTTAAAAAAAAATGCATTTCAGCACCTATTGGACAAAACTGATACCACTTCTGAGTTACAGTATTATCGCAGTGTGCCATCAGACTTTAAAGGCCAAAGAGTATCCTTTTGCCATATTTTGGGCAGGATCCTGCAGTTGTATCAGTGTATTTGATGCGATTGATTGCAACAAACATAACCTTTGAACACCTCATAAACAAAGCAAAACCAGAACAGCAATGTATTTCGTAATGGTCATTATTTACCTTTGCCTACATGTTTAAAGTTTATCAGTGTGGTGACAATACCCCTTTAATAACACCCAGACTTAGGGCTTAGGACTGCTGCATGGGTTTTCCCTAGTGGCCCCGGTGTGTTAGTTCGCGGCCGATTTTTCAGACGGTTTACAAAACCGCAAACAGTCTGAAAAACAGGCCACAAACCAGTGCCGTGAGGACATGCCCGTACTAAATAAGTTATATCCGTCTCATTTTAGACTAACGGAAATAGTAACACGCTTCTGTTTGTGGACGGTTGAACATTTTACATAATAAAATAAACAGTCAATGTTCTTGAACGAGTGTTAAAAATTCCTCAAGTACCATACAGCAACACATATGCACAAGACACACGTTTTTTCTTCTTTTTCACAAAATGTTTTCATTAATTTTTGCAAAAGATCTATCACCCAACAAACTGCTCATCATAGTACATGGGCCTATGTTTGCATCAAAAAGCAACAACTACAAGGAGATTGCTTGTGTGGATTTTGTCCAGATACTTCCTCTCAAACTCTTATACATACTCTTATACTGATTGGTTTTCTATGAGAAAAGGATTTAGTAGATTAATGGTGTTGCAATAAGTCAATGCAAAGGTCCTGTGTTAGGTCCAGAGTTGAAACTGCATAAGGTTGAACCCTTTACATTTCAACACCACTTCTCTTTGTTGGAGCACAATCAACATTTATCACAGTGTATAAGTGGTTCCATTTGTAAGGCTAGGTTCACACGGCTTATTCACGGCGTAATTGTGGGATGTATTTCGCCTGCAATTACGCCGTGTGCACCAGAGCGGAGGCTGGGGGGGAATCTCCCCCCGCGACGTACTGTCTGAGTGAGGAGAGGAGACGGTAATCCATAGTTCTCTATGAGAACTGTGGATTACCGTAATGACTGGGACGTATTTCAGCCGTAATTCACGCAGTACGGCGCGAAATACGGGCTGAAGTACGTCTCAAAACATAGCCTTAGGGTGGGACCACAGTTATCAACTATAGCCAGCTTTTTCCTGATGATGTGGGCACAGCTGCTGGAACTGCTCTAGTGCCAGGATGTACATGCATATGACTAAGTAGAAAAAACTGTTGTAAACTTGAGTTAATCTTTAACCCAACATTCATATACAATACTTCTGGCATGTAATACAAATGTTTTACACCTTACAACGCTTTAGCCCATCGACCTCCTTAGTCTTTAGAACAAAGTGGTTAATGGCAACGTTTTAATCCTTGATGGATGTTCTTGGGGACATACTAGGAGTTGTAGTTTTCTAAAAGCTGGGGAGCCACAGTTCCAAACCATAATGGTTTGATACAGAGCTATTGAAAGTTTAGGTACCATGACATAACATAAGTTATTCTTTAATAGAACTCCAGAATCTTTGTTTCTACTTTTTACATACAATAGTTACAATCTTTCATTTTTAGCCTTCAATGTTCTCACAGCAAAGCATTGATTTGTTTTTCATTTTGTCACATTTGTTTTAAAATATCAACATCACATAGGTTTTTGCAATTACATATATTGGGCCTAAAATACCAAGATGCTGCTGCAGTGAGATTCTTGTGAATTGTTCAATATCTTCACTAAATAAAGCAACTTTCTAAATAGTTTTCAGTAAAATAATTTCTATTATTTTGTTATTGTAAGGTCTTGGAAACTCCTGTACTGCTGTCTGTGCTGCTGTTTCGGAGATTCATCGGACAGCACACTACTCCTGGTTGTGCTGGCTCTTTCTGCTCTCTTCCGTACTTTTCTCCATTTTAGAAATAGTTGCAGGAAGTTGGGGAAGTTCTACACCTCAGACCAAATGTATAGAGAAAGGACAGCATCCAAGTAGTCAGGGAAGGCAGATCACACAGGTTGCAATCTGTTAAGAGTTTAGATAGGTTGGCAAGCAGACAGCCTGCAGGGGGTATAGATTAAATTACACAAGCTAACTGTGTAGAGAGAGAGGTGCACCCATGGCAGAATCTGCAGTGGTGAAATTACCCATGTCTGTCAGCACAAGAAAAGTGATCAAGATCCATGAGCTATAGAAGGAGAGTCGATACAGAAATAAAGATATGCCAGTAAGGGACCTAGTGAATATAGCAGCATCCTGGACACACACAAGTCACAACTAGCATGTATTACTGGGAGAGACATGAAAAAAGCTTAAAATTATTAGCAATTTATAATCTGCATATCAGAAGAAAAGCAGACTGAAGCCTAAAACGCTGAGCAACTTTTTTTACCCTAAGAAACCCACAAGCTTATCTACACTCACCGGCCAATTTATTAGGTACACCATGCTAGTAACGGGTTGGACCCCCTTTTGCCATCAGAACTGCCTCTATTCTTCGTGGCATAGATTCAACAAGGTGTTGCAACGATGCTCAATTGGTACCAAGGGGCCCAAAGAGTGCCAAGAAAATATTCCCCACACCATGACACCACCACCACCAGCCTGAACCGTTGATACAAGGCAGGATGGATCCATGCTTTCATGTTGTTGACGCCAAATTCTGACCCTACCACCCGAATGTCGCAGCAGAAATCGATATCAGCAGACCAGGAACGTTTTTCCAATCTTCTACTGTCCAATTTCGATGAGCTTGGCAAATTGGAGCCTCAGTTTCCTGTTCTTAGCTGAATAGGAGTGGCACCCGGTGTGGTCTTCTGCTGCTGTAGCCCATCTGCCTCAAAGTTGCCGTACTGTGCGTTCAGAGATGCTCTTCTGCCTACCTTGGTTGTAACGGGTGGCTATTTGAGTTACTGATGCCTTTCTATCAGCTCGAACCAGTCTGCCCATTCTCCTTTGACCTCTGGCATCAACAAGGCATTTCCGCCCACAGGACTGCCGCTCACTAGATGTTTTTCTTTTTCGGACCATTCTCTGTAAACCCTAGAGATGGTTGTGCGTGAAAATCCCAGGAGATCAGCAGTTTCTGAAATACACAGACCAGCCCTTCTGGCACCAACAACCATGCCACGTTCAAAGGCACTCAAATCACCTTTCTTCCCCATACTGATGCTCGGTTTGAACTGCAGGAGATTGTCTTGACCATGTCTACATGCCTAAATGCACTGAGTTGCCGCCATGTGATTGGCTGATTAGAAATTAAGTGTTAACGAGCAGTTGGACAGGTGTACCTAATAAAGTGGCCGGTGAGTGTAAATAGGATTTGTCCATATTTCTGATAAAGAAAGTCTCTTTAATGTGAAAAGGGAAAATAAAAAAATTGTAAATGTTCCTCTGCTAGTTTTTAACTTATTGTTTCAGACTAAAGAGGAGCACCAGTATCAAAGACCAAGGTGTGGGTGTCAGAGTTCCATAAAAACGTTCGACCACAGGGTGAGACAAAGAAAGCTTTTTGGGTGGTACCGTCCATTAAAGAAATGCCTTGGAGTATCTGCTTTAATTTCAGCAGTTTACAATCAGATCATATATTCCCTTATAGTGAATTATTGCTGAAAATAATTAAAGGACTGGTTAAGTCCAAATCTCAATCCAATCATAACCTTGGAGCTGTTGTTGACTCAACTGCAATTGAACAGTTCTGTAAAGTGATGCAGAGATGCAATGTTTACATGCACAACACGGATTGTGACATATATTTTACATGCTTTGTAGGCCATGCTTGCTTCCAAAGTGGTCTGTAATGAATGTAGATTTTAAGGGGCAAAACAGTGGTCTACAGTCTATTTTTTTTTTTAAACTTTTTATTAGCAGAGATAAAAACTCTCAAAAATCGTGTAGCATTCTGCTTGTTGCACAGTGACAGCACCATCATAGAGAGGACATGGAAAGCAACATGGCATGCAGTTTTAAGTGGACTCGGTACTATCTTTAGAGTATCTTACAGTGCCCCCTTAAGGTGAATAAATATGGAAGAATCATAGAATAGGCAACAGAGTTTTACTTTGTATCTGAAAAGGACAATGTGCAAGTAAAGGAGAAGCCCCCCAACATAACAAATTATCCAGAGGGTATCACACTAGTTCCTTTCCTGAACATAGGGCGGCATGTTTACACACCAAATTTCATGCGCATATTAATTGACAAGAATGCACCTGATTTATGAAACCGCTCTACAGTGGTTCATAAATCAGGCGCATTCTAGCACTTGTACGGCATTTCTGGATCACATATACCACTCTGAAAGTGGTATACCTGTTCCAGCAGTTATGCGCCTAGATATGCCGTAGCGAAGCTATAAATACACTCTTGTACTGGTCACTTGAAGCTCAACATGGAACCTCATGGCAAAAAACTGTCTGAGGATCTGAAAGAAGAGAATTGTTGCTCTACATGAAGTCTTGGCTACACAAAGATTGCCAACACCCTGAAATTGAGCTGCAGCACGGTGGCCAAGACCATACAGCAGTTTAAAAAGACAGGTTCCACTCAGAACAAGCATCGCTATGGTTGACCAAAGAAGTTGACCAAAGAAGTTGAGTGCATGTGCTCAGTGTCATATCCAGAGATTGACTTTTCAAAATAGACGTATGAGACCTGCCTGTCAGTGCTCAGACCATACACCGCACACTAAATCAAATTGGTTTGCATGGCTGTGGACCCAGAAGGAAGCCTCTTCTAAACATTATGCACAAGAAAGCCCACAGATAGTTTGCTGATGAGACCAAGATAAACTTATTTGGTTCATATGGTGTTAATCATGTGTGGTGGCATCCAAGGTAGTAGGTCTTGCCTACAGTCAAGCTTGGTGGTGGGAGTGTCATGGTTTGGGGCTGCATGAGTACTGCCGGCTGTGTGGAGGGAACCATGAATGCTAATATGTACTGTGACATACTGAAGCAGAGCATGATCTCCTCCCTTCAGAAACTGGACCACAAAGCAGTATTTCACCATGATAATGACCTCAAACACACCTCCAAGATGACCACTGCCTTGCTAAAGAATATGAGGGTAAAGGTGCTGGACTGGCCACGCATGTCTCCAGACGTCTAGCGAACTCCATGCCCAAGAGAATTAAGGTAGAGCTGTAAAATAATGGTGGCCACACAAAATATTGATTCTTTGGCCACAATATGTCCATTTTCACTTAGGGGTGTACTCACTTTTGTTGCCAGCGGTTTAGACATTGATGCCTGTGTGTTGAGTTATTTTGAGGGCACACCAAATTTACACTGTTAGGCCATGTTCACACGGCTTAAAATGGGACGTATTTCAGTCCATAATTACACGCCATAGTGCGCGAATTACGGCTGGAATACGTCCCAGTCATTACGGTAATCCACAGTTCTCATAGAGAACTATGGATTACGTCTCCTCTGCCCGCTCGGCAAATCCGCCGCGGGGGGAGATAAGTGACATGTGAATTACTAGCGCCGTATACGCGCCGCTGGTAATAGTCTATGGGCCGGCGAGGTGCCAGCCCCCCCGCTCTCGCCCACACGGCGTAATTGCGGGGCGTAATTACGCCCCGCAAATAAGCCGTGTGAACCCAGCCTTATACAAACTGTACACTGACCACTTTACTGAGGGGTGTACTCACTTTTGTGAGATACTGTATGTTAAAGGGAACCTGTCAATATAGGTTATGCCCCCCTTGCTGAGGGCAGCACAAGCTAGTGTCAGACCTGCTGTTCCCAGCACTGTGCCCCTTATTCTGTAAGATGCTGTAGTTTTAAAGTATTTACCCCTCAAATCTTATTCATGAGCAGGTGTTAGCTCCACCCACCAAAGGCTAGCCCCACCCACTGACGGTTATTCTCATGTTTCTACCTGTTCAAAGTAATAGGTTTATCAGTTGATGTGGGCGGGGCTAGCCTCAGGTGGGCGGGGTTTGAAAAAACTGACAATCTTCTGGCTAAAAACTACAGACTTGAGCATTAAATACAAGAAAACTCCAGCATCTTACAGAATAAGGGACACAGCGCTGGAAACAGCAGGTCTGTCACTAGATTGTGCTGTCCTCAGCAAGCGGGGCATAATCTATGTGACAGGTTCTCTTTAAAGCTGCTGAAAGTTTAGAATAAAAAGACTACCTACCCAGAATATCTTGGTAGAACCAAGCCTTATGTATTGGTGGTGCGAGTCAAGAACTTTCAATCCAGCTAGTCAAACACCTTCTCGGCATCGGTGGATAGGGGGAGCGCTTAGAGGGGTTGTCTAACTACAGCAATTCATCTTGCCTCAGTCCTGTTTTCTTGAATTCAGGAGCTTGTTTACTGGCTTCTACGGATTACAACTGGCCTGCAGTGATGAGATGCAGAGGACACCATGTCTGTAACTATAGCGACCAGCACTGGCAGCTTATCAGGAGAGATCAAACAGGTCTGTAGCTATAGTGACCTGAGGGGCTGATGTAGCCCATACAAGAGGGCATACTAGAAATAGGTAGGACACTGTTAATGGTCACATATTGCAAAGTAACTTGTTTTTGCAAGATCTTTAACATAAAAATTAATCTTTCTAGTAAGACAACCCCTTTAAGTATAAATGGTAGAAACAGAAAGGGATACATGTAAGAAATCTGTCTAGGTCTAAGACTTTCTTTGTTGCCCATAGCAACCAATTAGAGTTCCCCTTTAATTTTTTTAGAGCACTATTTCAAATGAAATGCTGGCATGATCTCTAGCATTTCTGGTGAGCATATATCCCAGCCAATCCCCAAGTATGATGTGTTGACGGTAAAGGGTAATATTGGTGTTTAGTATTTTTGTAAGCATAAAAAGAATTGTAATTGTGCAAGATGAGGCCTTTAGAGTTAGGGCCCTTACTGGTCTGGGAGTTCATAATGGTCATTTTGATTTCCTATTGAGGAATGGGCAAAAGTGTGACAATGTCTTTAAGTATAGAAATAATAAAATATTCATCACCAGAAGGAGATATAGAGCATAGAAAAAAGATAAAATTATAGAAGGAGAAGTAATAAGAATGGAACATTTCCACTATCTATGAATATAAGGTATATTTTATAATCTGCCCACTGAAAATACAATGCAGTCCCCGGGTTACATACGGGTTAGGGACTGTAGGTTCGTTCTTAAGTTGAATTTGTATGTAAGTCGGAACCAATATATTTAGTACATGTATGGTGTATATGTATGGTGTGTAATTATAGGCAGGTATATGTCCCCCATAGCAGGTATATGTTCCCCATAGCAGGTAATAGGCAGGTATTTCCCCCGTAGCAGGTAATAGGCAGGTATGTCCCCCAGAGGTAGGTATAGGCAGGTTTTGCCCCCCATAGGTAGGTATAGGAAAGGGATGTCCCCATAATAGGTTTAAAAGGCAGGTATGTCCCCCATAGGCAGGGCTAGGCAGGTATGTCCCCCATAGGCAGGTATATGTCCCCCATAGATAGGTATAGGCAGGTATGTCCCTCATAGATAGGTATAGAAGGGCTTAAAAAAAAAATCTCACCTCGATCCCCCTGCTCGAGGCTACCTCGCCTGGGTCTTCGGGCCAGGCCGGGTGTCATCAGGCCTGCAGGCAGCGTTGACATCGCCGCTGCTTTTGGGAGACCCCGGAAGGTAATTCTGCTTGCGGCCTTCCGGAGTCTATTGGTAGCAGTGAGCGCTCGCTCTCTGCCCCAAATAAGTCTTCCGCTGTATGGCTGGGGGATTCGCAACAGTGCGAAAACGCGGACACCCCCGGGCCCCACAGCAGCGCCCGAAGCGGTTGGCTGTCCTGGCTTGCGTCGTTCCGGCCGGTTTCGTAATGGGGGACAACGAAAGTCGGAAGGGACAGTGGGGATGCCTGTAATGAGATGTTTGCCAAGACTTGTAAATCAATTTTGAGGCTAAACAGAATGTGTGAAAATGGCAAAAATGTTAATATATGAGTGACCATATTAAAAAAAGCAAGCAAAAGGAAAAAAATCTACAATCTAAATCAATTTTTAGGGAAATTAATTTTTAAATTTTTTTCCTTAACTCCTTAGGATGCAGTCATTTTGGACCAAAAGCACCCCCCTTTTTTCAAATCTGCCCATATTTTTAATTTATGTTGGCAAAACTTTTTAATACTTTTCCCTATCCTGAAATTTCAGAGAGTTTTCTTGCGACACATTTTGCTTTAGGGTTAGTAAGAAATTTTTTTCCTACAATCCTTCTTTATTTGTTAAAAATATCAAAATGTTTTGAAAATTTTGAAAAATTTTCAATTTTCAAAGTCAAAAAATTTCTCCATCTAAGACAGATCATTAGACCAAAAACATTGTTTATATACTGTATGTTGGCATCATTTTTAAATGCCTTTGTTTATTTATTTATTTTTTTAACAGCAGGGGGATTAGAAATTTCGTAACAATTTTTTACATTTTCAAGAAAATTTGCAACACATTTTTTTTAGGGATCAGTCCACTTCTGACATGGCTTTCTATGTTAGATATCCCCATAAAAGACTTCATCTAAGAAACTGCATCCCTTAAACTATTCAAAACATCATTTAGAAAGTTTGTTAACCCGTTGGGGGATTTACAGAAATGAAAGCAAAGTGGAGGTGAAATTTCTAAATTTTACTTTTTCTGAAGATTTTCAATTTTCATCCATTATTCACTGTTACTCAGTAGATGTTACCAGGGAAATGCAACTCCACATTGATTCCCAGATTCTACTGTTTTTAGAAATATTCCATATGTGGCCCTAATGAGCTATTTGACTCACCTACAATTCTCAGAATAGGAGGCGCACCTACTGGACTTTGGGGTCTCCTTTTCATTACAATTTTCTTTAGGCGCTATTAGAGGTTTGTGGACACCCTGAGGTGCTAAAACTTAATACCCCTAAAAGACCCCATATTGGAAACTACATCACTTAAAGAATATATCCAGGGGTGTAGTGAGTATATTGGACCTACAGATGTTTCACAGATTTTTTTTCTAGCATTAGGCTGGGAAAATGGAAAAAAAAAACAGTTTTCCAACAATCTGCGATTTTAGCTCAAAAGGTTTAATTTTTAGAAAGATTCTTGGAAAAAGAGCACCCCCAAATTTGTTATGCAATTTCTTACAAGTTCGGCAATACCCTCTATGTGGGTGTAAACTGCTGTTTGGGGATGCAAGGATAAAGAAAGTGGTGGCAGTGTTAGTTGGTGTTTGACGCAGATTAATATTTTTCATAGGTACCATGTTGCATTTGCAAAGCCCCCAAACTACCAAAACAGGTGCGGTATAAAAGACATAATAACTTTACTATGCGGGTCGGTACAATTTTATATAGTTTTATTACTTTTACATGATAGAAATACCTTTGTAGTGGATTAAGGGATTGTTTTTTCCATGTTGAGTGGACATTTTCACTGGTACCATTATGGGGTTCATATGAAGCTTTTATCACTTTTAATTAAGGTTTTTGTGAGGAGTTTTGAAGAAAATACAGCAATACTGGTAGTGTATAAATGACATGCTAGCCTTATTCTGCAGGTTAATACAATTACAGTGATACCCAATTTGGATATTTTTTTTTATGTTTTACTGCATTTACACAATAAAAAAAACTTATCTAAAAAAGAAAACACGTTTGTGCATCGATATAGTCTGAGAGCCATAACTTTTATTTTTCTGTGTATGAAGCTGTGCAGAGGCCTGTTTTTTGAGGAATGAGTTAACCTTTTTATGTGTATGATTTTTTTAGGGGCATGACTTTTTGATCATCTTTAAATTAATTTTTTGTAGGGCAGGATGAACAAAATACAGCAATTTTGAAAGTGTTTTTTATTTTTAGTAGCGCTCACTGTACAGTGTTCATGACATGTTAGCTTAGTTGATACGATTACGGCGTTACCCAATTTATATAGATTTTTATGTAGTTTCTATTTAGTGTAAAACAATATTTTTTTTTTTTTTTTTTTAAATTCAAAAACACAGAGTTTATTGAGGCAAAAAAAAACAATGAGGTGGTACAAACCATTGTATGCATTAAGAACACTCATGACAGAGAGATACATAATTACTACAGCTTCAATGATGCTAAATATAAGAAGATGACAATCATTAAAGAGCTGAATTCCTCAGAGATAATGCAAATCGTAGACTGCAGATGACACACTTGAAGAGAGGTAGAGGCAGATAACAGATAGCTATAAGTGTGAAAATGCTATTACCCTTGATGGTTAATATTACGAGTGTAGAGTGGTGCAGTTAGGTGGAGGCGTTCATGAGGTATCCCAAGTCTTCCACTCTCCGGTTGAAAGAGGGAACAGGGGTAAAGACAGAGCCGGGGGGCCGAAAGGAAAGAGAAGAACAAGGCTGGATGATGTCATGATCCATTCCATAAGAGCGAGGATTCTCAATCCCATCAGGTCCCTGTTATACAGGGCGTTGCGAATGACTCCACCTATCTTTTGGTGGTTCAAGAAGACCCAGAGGGTCATACATATGGATGACCCATCAAACATACAAGAAAAACTTAAGGGTAAACCTAGGATCAGCCAGGCGGGAGTCAGGGAGTCTCCCGCCACCACCTCGGTTCACATATCGGTCAACAATGAACGAGAAGTTTAAGGCATGTTTGGATGTTTGTTATTAGTGAGAGTTCTGCAAAATCTAAAAACCAGTCGTCCCTGTTTTTTAAAACGTCTCACCCTCCCCCAGTGAGTCACATCTAATCTCCTCCCACGTGCAGATTCTGTGTATCTCTTCAATCCATTCCGTTGTTGAGGGAGAAGTAGTGGTTGTGCATGGCCGGGGGATAACAGCCTTAGCGGGGTTCAGTTGAGAGAAGGTGATTAGTCTGCCTTTGATGGAGCGAAGGGGGCTCGTTGGAATTAGCATTAAAGAGTAGTACAGTTGGGTCATTAGACTACTCTACACCGTTACCATGTCATTTTGTGGATACCCTAGTCCAAAAAGTCTGGAGGAGAGGGCAACTTCCCCATATGTGTATCATCGTGGCCCACTCGCTTGTGACACCTCCAACCAGATTTGAAGGGATGAGTATATAGCGTGCAAGAGCGAAGGGACTCTATACCATCTGAGATAACTTGAGTTTAGTTCTTGGATTCTTACGGACACTGAGGTCCTACGGGCCAGTGACAGCACTTGCGACCACTCATCCTCGGAGAGCTCTCTGGCGATTTCCTTTTCCCACGCTAGTTGAAAGCTAAGTTTAGATGAAGTCCCCGTCTGTGTCAGCAGACCATAAGTCCTAGCCAACAAGTGGGTGGTGAAAGGTAGTTGACAACACCAATTTTCAAGGTAGAGAGCCCTATTGAAATGCCAGGGTGCCTCGGTAGGCCGAGCACAACCTGAGGAAGCTGATATTAATGGTGTAATCCCGAGAATCTGGACATCCTCAAACTCGTTCCTCAGTGCAGAATACGATTTAAACCTTTCCATCAACACTAAATGTCTTGAAAATCCCCAAAGCCCCTCTTCCTCCAACCCCAGTCTGCAGAGGCAGGACCTCCGGGATTCCCGGCGTTGCCAGTGAGTGGGAATGTGTAAGGGGAACCCCGATACCTCAGGATAGACATAGAGGAGGGGGAGGATCTAATGTATTTGTATGTCGTCTGTGTGATAAGAGGAAAAGAAATCAGCTTTTTTTTGGGAAAGCCACAGAGGGGCAACCAGGGAGCCGCGCTGTAGGGGGACCCGTATATCTCAGTTTCCAATTTGAACCCAGGATTAGAATGGGGAGTTGTGGAAATGTTGGATTCTGTACTGCTGATGCTGCCAAAAAGTAAGCTGAAAGTTCGGAATTGAGAGCCTCTCCTTCCGCTTTAGGTTTCATTCAGATGGGTCCTAGAAATCCATGGATGCTTGCGTGCCCAGTCAAACTGCATGATCAGACTATGCAGAGAGCGAAAAAGAAGGACTTAGATAGTGAGAATTCGGTATGTCTGGAAAAGATACAGGCATACCTGGGGAGAATGTCATCTTAACAATATTGATTCGCCCCATTCCAGAGGAGAATCTTTATTGTTCCGTTGGATAGGTCGATTGCATTGAGGTTGACAATGGGTGGAAAGTTGAGATCAAATACTTTGGTCCAGGTTTGCTGGGATATTGACCCCCAAATATTAATTTGCGAGTGAGCCAGGAGTAGGAATAGTTATCCCCTCATGCACGAGAAGCTTTCTGGGGGAAGAGTAACATTCAGGGCCATGCTTTTCGGGCCATGTTTATTTTTTGCATACTAAATGACCCGAAGGAACGCCGAACCTGTAGAATGGAGGGGGGAGAGAGAATGAGGGTCCGTGAGTTACGTAGTAGATCGTGCCGCGGAAAGGCGGGGAAAAACATTAACTTAGAACCTGCCACTTAATCCCATG
Source organism: Phyllomedusa bahiana (assembly GCA_025379985.1). NCBI lineage: Eukaryota > Metazoa > Chordata > Amphibia > Anura > Hylidae > Phyllomedusa > Phyllomedusa bahiana. Next base: position 73,247 of record JAODAL010011434.1, read on the forward strand.
GATGCCGTGGTCATGCGCATGTCTTGGAGTAAGTGCTCATGCCCAGGGGTTACAGGAGAGGAGAGAGAGGGCATCCCTGCCTTGGTACCATTGTGTATAAAAATGGGGCAGAAGCGTACCCATTTCCCGAACTGTGCTTGCGGGTGGCGTGACTATAAAGAGCGAAAATTTATTCATGGAGGGTCGAGCCTTATACCCATAGCAACGAGAGCTCCTGAAAGAAAGACCAAATTCTACCCGGATCGAAGGCTTTTCTGCGTCCAGAGAGTAGTACATGCAAGGAGACTGACTTGACGCGCATAGTAATTAATGTGAACGTTTTGAGAGGTGTTGTCTTCGCCTCTCTCGCGGGAATTAAAGCCAACCTGATCAAGTGGATAAAGTTCACTAGCTGGGGATTCAGTCTCAGGGAAATAATTTGGTCAAATATTTTAAGTCTGTGTTATAAAGAAATATGGGCGATAGTTCTGGCACAGGGCTGTGATCTTTCCTTCTATTGGGATGGACCGTAATTGTGGGCCTTGTGGGATTCCGGAGCAAAGGGGGAGGGTGGGAGACGAATTAAAGTTAAGCAAGGAGAGGGGGGCCCAGATCTTCCTCTAAGACTTTTTATAAATCTTTGCGTAAAAAGCCATTCCGGACTGGGCTTTTACCTGTCTGGCTTGCGGCCCAAAGTGTCTGGAGCTCCTGAAGGGAAAAGGGGGGGAGTCCAAGGAGGTTAACGGACCTTGGGACAGCGGCCGGGTGAGCTGTGCGTTTAGATAGTCTGCAGTGCTGTTGATAACTCTGCCCCCCCCCATCCCCCCCACCCCCCTAACTGAGTTGCTAGGAAGATTATAAAGATATCGAATAGTATTTTGGAAATACTGTCAAAATATCTCAGTCAGGGTGTACCAGTTGTCCTTCTGTAGTTTTAATCTGCGGGGATGTAACCAGGCTGCCATTTTTTCCCTCAAAGCCCGTGCAAATGTTTCTACCCGGCTTGTTGCTCCATTCGTAAAAGACCCGCCTCCCGAACCTGTCGGAACGCTTGTGTTTTGGCGCTCATCAACGCCAAACACTTCGTGGCGAAGCTGAGCAAGGCTCTAAAATCCGTCTCTGATCCACGAAGGCCTTGTGATTAAGGTCTCGCAATGTTGGGGAGTTCAGACAATAACGAATGGAGCTTGCCCGTTGCTTCACGTTTAATGACACACTTCAGCGCCTCCCATCGGGTCTGGGGGGAGGTTGGGTCGCCCCTGTGATGGTCCTGGAAGTCTGAGACCGTGACTTGGAGCTCTTTCAAGCATAGCGCATCCTGCAGGAGGGATTCGTTGAGCTTCCAGGCAGTGGGGCGCGCTCGAAGTGCGGGCAGAGGTCCAGATCACAATGGATCGGAGCATTGGTCAGAGTGAAGCATTCATCTTCTTTTGGTTCCGTTACTAGTGGGAAGAAGGGAGTGCTGGGTGAAGATTTAGTCAATGCGGGCTATAAAGTGGTGGGGATATCGAAAAAAAAAGGGTGTAGTCCCTCTCACCTGGGTACATGATGCGCCAGACATCCGAGAGCTGCATATTATGCAACAGTCTCTTGAGCCTATTAAGCACTCGGTGGGGAACGGAAGAGCGCCCACTCGAAGTATCAAGAGTGGGGTGTAGGCTAAGTTGAGATCTCCACAGAGTACTATTTGCCCTTGGGCAAAACATGTTAGCTCTTCTAAACACTGGGGAGAAAAGAAATCTGTCCCTATTCGGAGCATAGATATTTGCTATGGTATTAAGGTGACCCTGAAAACTGCACTTTTAGGAAAATCGCTATAGCATCCTTTATCCATTATAGTGTCGAGCACCTGAAGGGGGGGGGAGAGATTATGTACTAGTATAGCCACCCTTTAGTCTTTTGTCTGGGGTTTCCACTATGGTACCAGACAGGGAAATATTTATTTTGGAGAAGCCGCTCTGGGCCTTTAAGCAAGTGTGTTTCTTGCAGGCAGATAATGGTGGGATTTAGCTGTGGCCAAAGTGTAAATGAGTGCTTGACCGTTTTTACAGGTAGGTTTAGTCCTTAACATTAAGGGACGTTACCCTCAAAGTATGCATTATACAACCAGACAAAGCACTCAAGGAGACGTTTTGTAATACAGGTAGTAGCAGGAGGACCGGCCCCGACTGGCTGTGGGGATTGACAAAAGAAAGGGGAAAAAATTAAACAACAGTAGGGCCAAGCGAGATCCTACTAGGCCAAGATAAAGGAAAAGAACTTTGCGCAGCCTCAACAGATAACTGCATTTAACCAGGACTTGTATGCTGGTCAAGACAGACCAACATGGTCTTGGGGGTCGAGCTGGTGACCATCCGAGGGGAGGATCTCCGCAGGGTGTAAGAATCTCGAAACCGTGTTAGCTCCCAAATGGCAGGAAAAGATCATCTAAAGGACTAAGGATGTCAAGCGCGCTATGAAAACAATCTACAAAAAGATATAATGCATATCATCAGCAGAAACATCCTAACAAAGATAACCTATCAGGAAGAAAATAAAGCAGAGCAGGATGCCTAGGGGAAGAGGAAGGGAGAAAACTGAGCGAAAGGCATATGGACATTCCTCGTCACAAAGAATATCTCACGTGTGTCCCAGGTCTCAAGCTCAGCGATGAAGATGCAGGGGGTCAGAAGGGACATTAGGGACAGTCGGGACTTTTCTTCGTCTGTTCGGACGCTGGGACCTTGGAGATGCAGGAGAAGAGGGTCGGCGACTTGGTCGTTCACTGAAGGAGGACAGTCCGGGAGAGCCAGTCAATCGCAGGCATTGCCATATCAGGAAGGTCCACTCGCGGCAGCCCCAGGGCTGAAAGGAAATTCGGAAGGTCCAATAATGATCGGAATGTTATGAAGGATTCACCTCGCTTCACCTGCAGCGCGAAGGGGAAACCCCAGCGGTACTGAATGTTGCGTTTTGGAGGGATCACCCAGAAGGGGTTTTAAGAGCAGCTCGATCTAACGAGGTCCGTCTGACGATCAGGGTGAGCACCAAGTGGAAACATCTTGTAGTGAAAACTGTCCCCAGGAGACTGGCTTCTCAGATTTACTCTTTAATGTTTGTAGTGGTGGATCCTATCAGATGACATCTCTCTTGGATTGGGCAGGGGTCCTTGACTCTGAGGGCGAAGAGCCCTATGGGCTCTATCAAACTCAATGAAGGTATCAAGCGGACGGCCCAGGACGATGTGGAATAGCTTTGTGTGGTCAGAAATCAGTTCAGAAGTACGCACTGTTTCAGGAGGCCTCTCGGCCTATATAGTTGCGGCGGTTTACGGTTCTCCAGATCGTCCAAGTGAGCCGCAAGGTCGATCATGTCGGGAGACTTGTTCAGCTATTCAAGCTTGGAGGCTTGTTATTGCATTTAGAGGATGGACGTTCTGTGTTGATGTGCTCAGTTGATGACATTTCTGTTGAAGCTCAACCACGCTGTCTGGACCGGCTGCAGTTCTTGACGCCAGGCTTGTCGCAGATCCTGCTCAGTTTGCGAGATTTCTGCATTTTGATGAAAGAAGGGAAGAGCAACGCTTGTAGCTCTGGATGAGCGGATATAAAGCTTGGAGCGCCGCATCTTGGGAAGGTAGAGTGATGAGCGCTGGTTCATGCGACCGGAACCGCATAGCTGAGTGCCCCATTGCTGTCGAGGATGGGGCCCTGCAGGAGGCGGTCGGGGGATGCTGATCCCCGTTGGAGAACCACGGGTAGGAAGTCCAGGAAGCCTCCAGCACTGTTGACAGGCGTGTTTTGTTGTCTAGTCGCCCCCGGGTTCATCTCAAATGGCAGGCAGTTGAGGATGGCGCCTTAGCGGCCCCTTGAGGATGATCCCGTATTGCTTGAAGCCTTCAGACCGCCGAGTCGGGACCAGGATGGTGTTCTGGTGTATCCAGGGTTGTATCGGGGCGGGCCGTGCGATGTCACATGCATAGGGGGTGTCATCTTCATAGAGACCAGCCACAGGAGGTGTAGTCCGGCCTAAGATGAGGGGTAGATTGTTGTAACTGGGTACCTGCACAGGGGTGATGGTGGATAATGGTCAGCGGTGAAGAGGCGGTTCACCACCCACGTGGCTTGAGGGTCTCCTGCACAAGGGGTCTGTGAGCAGGGTGCCGCAGGAGGTTATTACCCCTTGTCGTCCTTGAGTGGGATTATGTTATCACCAAGCTTGATGTAAGTGCTGAACCCAAGGATCTTCAGCTGAGCCCAGTTCAGAAACATCTTCTGGGATCAGGGCTAGCTGGGTCATGATTGCCTTGGTCAGCGTGCGTGTCATGAATAACAGACCTGTCTCTGCATAAGACCCTTTTTGAGATGCTGTGCGTCCACCATGGGCCCATAAAGGGGGGCAGGACTCTCCCTTATTAATTCAGGTTCCATCTGTGCACTGCGACCGGGGCTCTGTGATGGCGCCATGCGGAGCGGCATGTCGCCAAGATGGCGGCGTGCGATGCGGGGGGAATGCTGCCGAACCTGGGGGGAAGCTCAGCAGAGTGTCCCTTCGGAGGTAAGAGCGAGGCTCGGGGACCGGCTACTGTAGGGTGCAGGCGTGGTGTCGCTGGAAGCAAAAAAAAAAGGGAAAAAAAAAAAAAAAAAAAGGGGGAAAAAAAAAAAAAAAAAAAAAAACAGGCGGGGGGGGGACCAAAAAAAAAAAAAAAAAAGGGGGGAAAGAAAAAAGGGGAAAAGGGGGGGGAAAAAAAAAAAAAAAAATTTTTGGAAAACCCCCCCAAAAAAAAGGGGGGGGGAAGGAAAAAAAAAAGGGGGAAAAAAAAAAAAAAAGGGGGGGGGGAAAAGGGGAAAAAAAGGGGGGAAAAGGGGGGGGGGGAAAAAAAAAAGGGGGGGGGGGGGAAAAAAAAAAAAAACAAAGGGGGGAAAAAAAAAAAAAAAGGAAAAAAAAAAAAAGGGGGGGGGGAAAGGGGAAAAAACCAAAAACCCCCAAAAAAAAAACAAGGGGGGGAAAAAAAAAAGGGGAAAAAAAAAAAAAAAAAAGGGGGAAAAAAAAAAAAAAAAAAAAAAAAAAGGGAAAAGGGGGAAAAAAAAAAAAAAAAAAAAAAAAATTTTTTAAAAATTTCCAAAAAAAAAAAAAAAAAAAAAAGGGGGGGGGAAAGGGGAAAAAAGGGGGGGGGAAAAAAAAAGGGGAAAAAAAAATGGGGGGGGAAAAAAAAAGTGGGGAAAAAAAAAAAAAAAAAGGGGGGGGGGGGGAAAAAAAAAAAAGGGGGGAAAAAAAAAAAAAAAAGGGAAAACCCCCCCCCCCCCTTTTTCCCGGGCCCCTTTCCCCAACCCCCCCCTTTCCCCCCCCCCCCCCCCAAACATCCCCCCCAAACCCCCCCCCCCCTTCTCCCCCCCCTCCCCCCCCCTTTTTTTTCCCCCAAAAAACCCCCACCCCCCCCCCCCCCCCCCCCCCCCCCCTTTTCCCCCCCCCCTCCCCCCCCCGGGGGGGGGGGGGGGGGGGGGGGGGCCCGGGGGGGGAGGCGGGGCAGCAGGCCCCCCCCCCCTTTTTTGGGGGAAAAAAAATTTTTGGGGGGCCCCCAAAAAACCCCTTTAGTCAGTTTGGGGGCCTTTTTTTTCCCCCAAATTTTTGGGAATTTTTGGGGGGTTTTTTGGGGGGGTTTTTTTTTGGGGGGCCCCTTCCCTTAATGGAAAACCCGCCCCTTAAAACAATATTTATGCATCGCAATTTCTTTTAGCCTTAAATTTTTATTTTTTTCCCTATACAGGTGTAAGGAGTTTTTTTTTGGATAAAATTTTTTTTTTATTGGTACCAAATGGTGTCTATATGACTTTTTGGTTTTTGTGGCTTTTATTTGGTTTTTTTATTTGCTTTTTTGTCTTTTTTTTTGTGTGCGGGATTAAAAAAAAATCACAATTCTGTCAGTTTTTTTTTTTCATGTCGTTAATGGGGTGTGATAAACAACGTGAAAGATTTGTACACTAGGTCATTACGGACGCGACAATACCAAATATCTGTACTTTATTTTTTTATCTTTTTTGGGGTGATTAGTTTATTGTAATGGGAAAAGGGCAGTGTGTTTTTACTTTACTTTTTTGTGTTTAACATTTTTCTTTTTTTTTTTTCCTTTTTTTAAATTTTTATAATATTTTCCCTTGTCCACACAGGGGGGCTTTAAATTCAGTTTAACTGTTGGGTTTTCTGATACAGAACCCGTACATGCAGTACTGCCAACGAAGCCTGCGATTGTGGCACAGGTGCTCCATTGGTAACAGAGGGAGCCCCCTCCATCTGTCTCTTCCCTTAGATGCTGTGGCAGCTAAGAGATTGATTGGCGGTGGATGGAGTAAACGGGGTCGGCACGATCACCAAGATGTACTAGCACATCCTACTGCAGCAAATGACATGCAAACAGGACGTGCTGGTATGTCCTTCTGCATGAAGCGGTTCAAGGGAATGTATGTCATAAAAAATGACCTATTGTTTAACTCATGTTCTACAAATTTTTGTTTTCCTTTTTACGTGTTCATATCACTATCAATATTTAAAAAAAAAAAAAAACAACCACAAAACCTGAAATCCTGCAAACTTCACTTTGGCCACTGGGCCTAATAATAGCTTGACCCTTACTGATCCGTAGAGAAAGCTTTTTAGCAGTCTTCTCATTATCAGCACGGTTACACTAAAAGGTGACACCAATGTATAGAAAACACAGGATCCACCAGTCACAATAGGAGATAGTCACAGTTCCTCCCCACCTCCCTGCACACTTATTTCTTTCCAAGTCACAGAGCATGACTAGAAAACTCTCCTATAGAAGTCAATGGGTCTGCACCTGTTCACAGACTCCTATTTCAATGAAGCTGTTTTAAAGCATATAACTGCTGTTAAAGGGGTTGTCTCACTACAAGGATTGCTTTTTATATTAAAGATCTTGCAAAAACAAGTCACTTTGCAATATATGTCCATTAACAGTGTCCTACCTATTCTGAGATATCACCTCTTGTATGGGCTCCCATCAGCCTCAGGTCACTATAGCTACAGACCTGTTTGATCTATCCTGATAGGCTGCCAGCACTGGTTGCTATAGCTACAGACCTGGCCTCTACTGCAGCCTAGTGGAAGCCAGTAAACATGCCTCTAAATTCAAAATGAAACCAAGAAAACAGGACTGAGGTAAGATGAATAAATGTAGTGAGACAACCCCCTTAAAAGCAGGTTAGGCAATACGGCTGCACCCATAATCATGTACAAAAAAATAAATAAAAAAATCTACAATTAGAAAATTAAAACAGCTAAGAAAAAAAAGAATATTTTAATTAGTAAAATTTTAATTAGTAAAAAATATAGTGGTAATAAACTCCTTTCAAATAAAACAAAACAGCTTTCTAGATTTCAAGACACCATATTAATTTACTAATATTTTGTAAAGAAAAGAAAAAAAAAAAAAGTGTGCAAACCTTAGGTCCTGTCCCTTTTCAGCAATGAAACATACCCTTTATAAAATTGGCTGCTAAATGCTTAACCTTAACTTCAATGACATTATTCTGCCATCCTGCTGTAAGGATCTTACCATGAGCTGGCCTGTGCCATCTTCAAGACCTGAATGAAACGATCCACCAATGGCAAACAAATAGGTCCAAGAAGCAATTCAAAGTTAGGCTGCATTAATTCCGTCAGTCCTTTCATGAAGCTACTTTCACAGCAGAAAACTTTATTATGGGGTGTGATCATGTAAGGAATAAATGTGTAGTTGGCAGTGCACATCTGCAATAAAAAATACATTGAACAAATGTTAGAATTTTTTATAAATGGAAATGTAACTGAATGCCAGTCTTTAAACGATGCCTATAATTTTTAGAAACTTTCAGATGTTACAGTGACATTGGAGAAGTTTTGATCTATGTTGGTCTGGGTGCTAAAAACCAAACTCATCACTTAAATAAAGGTGCAAAAATATTATGCCGATTGCTATGTCCCTTCATTTCTGCAAGCAAGTAACATACAGATTTATAGAACGTCTATAAGGCTTTCTATAACTCTAAACACTGTACACTCAGCACCTGGACCCACTTCTGACATTGCACTAGAATATGTCAAACATTTCTAAAAATGACAGTAACCCTAGTGGTTGTTATAACACAAATTATTCATAGTGCTAAAACAAGAATACATCTATACATTTGTACTGACAACCTTTTCGCATGGGAGAAGAAACCTGTAGCCATTCCCAATTTATCAGTTTTAGTAAATACTTGTGTGTTTTCAGGTTTTTTATTGTAAATGTCTTCATTTTCAATATACATTCTGTTAAAAGGGACTTGTGACATCTCCCGAATTGTCTAGTTTAGTAAATCCTTGTGATCTCTGTAAAATAACAATTCTGGAGCATCCCCTCTTAGAACTCTGTTGTGATGTTCTATTGCCATTCCGTATAAAAATGTATTACCAAATCTGTCACCTGGGTGTTACCAATTGGGGGGTGGGTCTCTGCACAGTCTGATATTGTCCAATCAGTGCTGGCAGAGTTTGTACAGGTACACCTCTCCAATTGGTAACCCAAGTGATTTAGTAATAATCTTCCAGACAGAATGGCAATGGAACAGCACAACAGTTACGTATAAGGGCGTATAAGGGTATGTTCACATACATATAAAAAGTGATCTATAGGATTAAACACATGTAGAATGCTGGAAGCGCTCTCTATTGGGCTTCATCTGAAACACATGTAAAATACTGTTAGTTCCCTTTATTGGGTCACTAGGTTACTAAAGTTCAAACAGTTCTTCTACATCAAATGAGACCAGTAGGTCTTAATCCTTAACAATTTTAATCCAATGCGTTTTTCGGATGCACTTTTCGTACCAAAACGTACCCAAAAAAGGGATCCAAAAGTGCACCCCATTGTTTCCTATGGGGATTTCTCTTGCGTAAAATGCAAGTAAAAATGACATGTCAATTTTTAAAACGGAACCGAAAAAAACGCATTGAAAAGACGCACGTAAGATGCAAGTAAACACGCAGCGGCGATCACTGAACGCAGATGTGCGTTTTACATTGAAACCAATGTAAATCACACTGCACATTGTTAGATACGTTTTTTGGATCTGTTTTGGGTCCGAAAAACGGATCAAAAAACGGATCTGAAAAACGTTGTGTGAACATATCCTAAGAGAGGATGCTCTCAAACTGTTATTTCACAGGGAACACAATCAGACTAATACAATTGTTTGCTGAATACACTTGCCTATATAGGTCTGCTACTGACTGCTACCATAGAAGAAGATAATGAGTTCACAAGACGTGCTGAGAAAAAAATTATAATGATACTTGCAAAACCACAGGAACCAGGAACTACTAAAAAAAAAAGAAACTGCTGCTAAAAATATCAAGACATTTCCGGTCACATCACAAAGGATGAACCAGAGATATCAATGGAATTAACATTTCAGGGCTCTAAATGATGAGCATGGTTTCTAAAGCACATAATCAAAAGGCATTTACACAGGGCTCCAGAAGGTCACAGAATGATCTAAAAACGTCCGAAAATTTTATTTTTTTAAAATTCTGACGGGAAACCCAAAACCACCCAAGTGATTTTTATTTTTTTTAAACCCAGGCCCTCTTCATGGAAAATTTTTAAAACCAACCGCTTTGGTCGATGTAAAACTGTAGAAGTCTGAGTGTCCCCCAATCAGTCCAGCTGAGGGAGTCAGAATGAGGGGGAATTTATTAAATGATCTGTCACGATTTTGTGGTATTAAAAAATTGCAAATTATGAAACACATGCATCTAAGAAAAAAAATAGTTGTACAAATAAGAGGTTAGGGTCTGAAACACAGATCCAAACAATGTGCGGTGTGATTTACATGGCTTTCAATGTAAAAAAAAAGGGTTTTTGACGAGTTTTAAAATTTCGTATTTACAAGCGTCTTTCTGATGCGCTTTTCGGTTCTGTTCAGAGAATTGTCATGTCAATTTTTGATCCAAAAGACCGCAGGCGCCTTGTAAAATTTAAAGGGGGTTGGTGTCTGCGCAGAAAAAATGCATCCAAACATGCGCCCTTTGGGTACGTTTTTTGGATACTTTTTTAACAGCATTTTCAACTGGTTTTGGTTTTGAAAAGTGGATTGAGAAACGCCGTGTGAACATACGCTTTTAGCTGTGTGTTCTGATCCGTCTGTCGGACCCCAAATGGACCCAAACACGTATCTAATAAATAGCAATGTGATTTACATTCTTTTAAATGAAACGCATGGGCTTTCAACGAGTGATGCCGTTTGTGTGTTTCTCTTTGCGTCTTTTGGATCTGATTCAAACCGCGCTGCGTTTTTAAATCGGTTTCAAACCGACCCCAAATGCGTTTTTAGATGCGATTTTCGGATCCAACACGGATGCAAAATCGGATCTAAAAACGCTGTGTGGACGGCCCCTTAAACTGAAAGGATCCTTACAGGAACTTGTCAACAGCATACAAATGGATGTTTGGAACCTGTAAAAACATGTGGATCTGTTAAAGGATTTGTTTAACCAAAAATAAATAAAATAATATTGACATTTAAAAAGAATAGCCAAACTGGGTGTGGTCCTTACTGATGAGGAAGGAATCAAGGTAAGTAAGAGAGGCAGTAACCACGAACAACTCATTTTATACTCTAAAAAGTAATCAAAGTATACTGTGTAAAAAGATGAAGCATAGGCAGAAAAATTAAGCGGGTAAAAATGTTGTTTGCCATTTGTTTTTTAAAAAAACAAAACAAAAAGTTATACAGAGCTGCACTGAGGATAGCATTGTTGGCGCTGGATTTTACTCTACACAACTGCCTCTTTGTTCTATTGGCCCTGGCTCATCATCATGATGCCACCCCGCTGCCCTGGCTTCTTTCTTTCTTTGGCTAAGCTCACACGGCATAATTGTGGGGCCTAATTACGCCCCGCAATTACGCCGTGTGTACGGGAGCTCCCGCCCTATAGACATCCATTACTCGCGGGGACTTAAAAAGCCGTAAATAATGGAATTCAACTATCTCCCCCCGTGTTTTTTTTTTACGAGCCCGGGGAGAGGGGGGAAAACCCCGGTTTCTATGAGAACTGTGGATTACCGTAATGACTGGGGGGGTTTTTTGCCCCGTATTGAGGCAGTACGCCGCAAAATACGCCCCCAAATTTTAAGCCCCAAAAAAGCCTTTTTAAAAGGGGTTTTGCCACGATGTAAGTTGACGTGGGGTCCCCCAAAATGGAAATTTAAAACTTTTCTAAAAACATGTGATTACAAAAAGTGAAGCCCCTGAGAAGGTACAGCTTTCTTTCCATGCCCCTTAGTTTTTCCCACAGTTTTCATTAGACACGACCAGGAGCTGATCTGGCGGGTTGAGCTGTCTGCACTTCTTTCAGGGAACATCAAGGAGCTAGCAAGGGGGCTGTGGAGAAAAATTTTGTCTTTTGTAAGAGAAACCCCTGGTTTTAATGTAATTATTTTTTGTAAACTTTTTTTTAACCCCTCCCTGCCATTTCGCTCTGCTCAGACACCCTTCCCCTTTCCCCCTGTGATTTACATGTGAGTTAAATTTTCTCCCGATCAGATAAAAAGGTAAGGGAAAGACTTCTTGGGAAAATCCCTTTAAAGTGCTTGGTGTTCATTTTAAAGTCATCAGTAGGGTTCTGGCAGCTTATTTTTTTCCAATTCTTCTGTATTCTTCTGATGGATCCCCTACTTGACATGAAACAATGATAAGTTTACCAAACACTCATTACCAAGCACAGATTTTAACTGCTTGTTTAGCCAATATGTGCTTATCTATTATGGCCTTCATTTACTACTGTGGTTGAACCAGAAAAATGTTGTAAGATGTGGTTCATTCTTGCCGAAGAATGTCGCAGATATATTTATTATGGGCTTTAGACCCTTGCACACTCAGCGACACGTGGGTGTGCCTTCCCGGAAAAGTGGGTGTGGACATATCCGACATGCTGTGCCAAAATTCTGTCGTAGAAAGTAAGCACCCCCAAAAATTAATGGTCTAAAAAGACAAATGTAACACTCAGCATAAGCCACTATGATAAATCTTGTCCATTTTTAGACTGTCTGTATTACTTTTAGACAGTGATAGTAAATGAGGGCTAGTGTGCCAGTTATTTGCACATTTCAGCTGAGCAGTTCAACATTCTTCTGTCCATGACTTCAAAGGTTATATTCACACCGCAAATTTCTGCCCACAAAACGCCTTTATTAGTGCTGTTGAAAGTACGTGCTGGCTGGTACGTTACACACCCAGAAAAACTATTGGAAAACGATCGACAGTGATTTTACTAGTACCATTCTTTTTACTGTATTTGTGGGGCGTATTTCAGTGTAATTACATGCGGAAATAAGCCCGGCAAATACACTGTGTGAACACAACCTAAAATGTCTCTACACTTTAGAACGAATACTTGGCTTTATTTAAGGTATCAGTGGGGATTTCAGTGGTTGACACCCAGAGTTTGGACTTTAAAGTCATATCCAATTCTTAAAACTATTTGTATGTTGGTGTGAGCTGACATTATGCATATATGTATTGCCCCTTTCATTTATATGTAAATATATTGCATTTGTTTAAATAGTTATGTTTCAAATGTTTTAAATAAATTTGCAAGCTTTTATTTTATTAAATACTTACAGATTATAACATTAAATTAAAGAAAAAGAAATATAAAAAAAGAAATATAATACTTACATTATTCTTTTGACAAATAATTTCCTAAATAGAAAAAAAAAAAAAAGAATGTAATCAAAACAAGCACAATTACATTGGGAAATAAACACAAAAAGCAGAATTATTAATTTTTATATTTAAAAAAAAGACATCAATATTTTAGACCTCAAAATAAAGTGATCACTATAACATGCAAACACATATGTGGCTAGCTCACCTGTGGATAGGTCTTGGAAGCGGTGGTGCACAGAGAAGGCAGCGGGCAACGTGGATGTCCGGCACCTTTGAATAAAATTCCAAAATTGATTGAAGATCCATTAAAATAACATGTACAACATGAGCTGACACATTTTGGGATATACACCCTTATTCATAGCATAAGGGTGTATAAGACTACGAATGAAGGTGTATATCCTGAAATGCTTCAACTCATGTTGCTGATGCCGCTGTACATGTTATTTTAATGGATCTTCAATAGCTTCAATAAAAATATATTATTAAATGGTGCTGGACATCCACGTTTTGAAAATACAGTAAGTGATCACCATACAACAAAGTTAAAGGGGTTCTCTATATGGTATTTGACTGACAGTAACTTGCTCACACTGTGAGATATGTTTATAATGTTACTCATGGGGGAACAATGACGAATTCCAAAGCTCTGTTGGAATTTTGTATTATAATTTTTAAATACAGTCCTGGCTAATAATGGGAATTCCATAAATTTTGTAAAAAGCCATGAAAGCTAAAAATAATAACCCAAGTGAACATTTACCTTGTATTACCATTAGGAATACATACAGATTTGTACAGCTAGTAAAAAGATCCTTTAGTGAAGGTTTTCTCACCATACTGTTAAACAGATCCACAGCCAGCTTTCTGGTTAGGCAGTGGGTACATCTACATCAGTGTTTGGCATACTAACTCTGCTATTCCTAGCTATTCCTGTTACAGTAACATAAGTGCTGGAGGTTTATAAACTGTAGTTCATAGAGCTCTAAAGGGTTAATGCTCGTTTATAATATAAACAAGTTCCTGTGCTACTGATAACACTCCGCAGGAAGTGACACCACCATGGTGGGACAGGACAGCTGGAGCAATTAGGTAGGTAATTTAGAGAAACTTGTGTACACAAACAGTTGATAAAATCTCCCTTATCTCCTAAATGAAGCAAAATCAAACAGCAATGTATTTGGTAATAGTCTTCATTTACCTTTGCCTACTTGTTTAAAGCAAACCATTGTGGTGAGAAAACCCCTTTAACACTAAAGAAGCAGATATTTTTGACCTATGTAAAACAAAAACAGACCTCAAGCTACTATTAAGAAACTATGTTACTCATCAACCAGAACTGTGAACCTATTCAGAATAAAAAAGGAATTATTTCTACACTTAAACCCTTTATTTTTCAAGCGCAGCACAGATAATACAGTTAACCCATTCACCTTCTAAGATCATAAGGGACACTAGGCATTACACTTTAAACCTCCTTTACTAATTTTCTATGTATACTCCATCACATATTTTACGTAAAGTAGTTTAGGGGTTACTGTTTGAAGTCCTGAGAATATCCTTAGCGCTCTAGAGAGGTTAAAGGGGTTGTCTCACTACAAATAGCTTTCAAAATGTAGGGAACACAAAATAAAAGACATTTTCCAAATATATTACTTTGTTCATCTGTTTTTGTTTAGGAGATACAAGTGAATTTATCCCCTCCCTGGCTATTACAGTTCCCTCTGTAACCGACCTGTAAACATCTCTATCCCCTGCTGTGTGTTCTATGTGATAGCAGTGAGTGATGTCATCACACAGGTCATGGCAGCTCTGTGCTGGCCAGCATTAAAAAGCTTGATTTATCTAAAGTAAACAGCACTAATTAGGGCTTTTGTTTGAGGGATCAGATAAAAACTCCTGCTGGCAGTTCTGGAGAGCTTCTGAGCTAACAAACTAATTAGCAGAATGAAAACACCATGGAGCTGTATGCTAATTAAAGACAGTCTGACCAAGAAGTGGCAGAGTAAAGCTGCATTATTTCATTCATGCATCCTATGAAACTCTGTAGGGAGACAACCCCTTTAAAGAGGAAGCACTTTGCCAGCTCCACAGGACCAAAAAATGTAAAATCCATTGCCCTCGTTTTCAAGACTTGTTACATATGTGGATAATTTGTCAGTAGACCTTTTAGGGGATATTCACATTGTGCAATTTTTCAGAATTTTTAATCTTTTGTGCAGCAGTTTTTTTTAAATAAGTATTAGCCCAACTACTAATCCGCTTCCTATTCCACAACATTTTTTGTGTATGGAATCCGCACAAAATAGGTAGTGTGTTTTCTATACTGTGGATAGTGAAATCTATGTTGGAAAAAATGTCCGCCATACAAACTACAGGGCTGATTCCTATTAAATATAACATGATGCTTTTTTGAGTTTAGATTTTAGTTTGAAATTCAGATCCTTTCCATACCAACATCCACAGTGTGCAAAGTCTTATTACTTAATCCACGGGTGTCAAACACAAGGCCCGCGGGCCACATCCGGCCCGCGGCCTTGTGTTTTCCGGCCCGCGATCTCCCTGACTCCGCACGGCTGTTTTACCACAGCCGCGCAGAGTCAGTCAGCAGCTACACGCTCGGTGCAGCTGCTAGTACAGGGAGAAGGCAGGAGGGATCGTTTCCCTCCTACCTTCTCCCTTTGTATGTACTGGGCTCGGTAAGCACTGTACATACGGCGTCGCAGGGGGCGTGACGCGCCGTTTTACTCACGCTGACGTCACGCTGCTTACACCGTACACCTGCTCCAGGACCGGACCGGGCCGGGCTGCACTTCCACCAGGTAATTTGTTTTTATTTTATAATTGTTGGGGGGGAGGGGGGGGGCTGGGGACATCTATATGGCTGCTGTGGGGCATTTATATGGCTACTGGGGGGCTGTGGGGCATCTATATGGCTGCTGTGGGGCCCCTATATGGCTACTGGGGGGGCTATATGGGGCATCTATATGGCTACTGGGGGGCTGTATGGGGCATGTACCTGGCTACAGGGGACTGTATGGGGCATGTACCTGGCTACAGGGGACTGTATGGGGCATGTACCTGGCTACAGGGGACTGTGTGGGGCATGTACCTGGCTACAGGGGGCATCTCCCAGGCTACAGGGGGGCTATATGGGGCATATTACCTGGCTACATGGGGCAATTACCTGGCTGCAGGAGGCATATTACTACCTGGCTACAGGGGGCAAAACACCTATCTACCTACATGGACAGATATACCTGTCATCTACAGGGGGCTGTATACCCACGTATATACCAACAACGGTCATATGTACTTATCTACCTATGGGGGGGCAATATATTCTTCCTTGCTCCCCTCAAGGGGCTAATTATAATAGCAATACTGTACAAATGTAACAGTTAAGGAGAAGTTTACGCAGTTCTAAAAATTATGTCGGCCCTTTAAGGTATGCCGTGAGGCTGATGTGGTCCCCGGTGAAAAAGAGTTTGACACCCCTGACTTAATCCCTTAAGCCCCAGGTATTAAAACAGGCCTTAATGACCAGCAAAATGTTTCAGTTTTTGCATCCTTGCATTTCACCATTCATATCTTTTTTTTTTTTTTTCAGTGAGACAGTGGTATGAGGACTTGTTTCATGCCTGAGAAGTTTTACCTTCTGGGGGCCTAGTTGGAGTTACCTGCAGAATTTTTTTCAATTTTTTATTTATTTTTTTTAAAACGTTCACATTTCAAACTAAATAACATGTTAGGTATCCACATGACCGTAATAACCTTTAGAATTCATCTAATATGTGCAGGATTTTTTTGTGCAATGTATGCACAATATATTTTTATTAAACATTTATTTTTATTTTATTATTTTATTTTTTCCCACACTTTGTTTTTTTACTTTTTTTTTTTTTTAAATCCCATTAAAGAAATACTATTGTACAACTTTATTTTACACTTGGCAATGTATTAGCATACATGAATATGCTAATGCATTACTTTCTGTATCAGTATGACACAGGCAGCAGTCAGGGCAGCACACCGTGTGCCCTGACTGAATGCTTCTTATATAGATAGCCCGGGAGCTGCTCTATGTCCGCAAGGCTGACTGCAAAGACATTCCTCGGGCTCCATTGGGTCTCCAGGAGTTCTGATCACTGACCGTGGCAATCAAAGGTTTAAACAACGGGGCTCGTAGGTTAACTCCGCTTACAGAGACTACTCCAGGAACAGAGCTGTTAAATACAGCTCTGTTCCTAGCACAGCTGCGGCTCTGCGAGCCGCAAAACTGCACACTCTGCATCAACGTCTCTGGACATCGCTCAGAAAGACACGCACCGCCCGCCGTCTATAGGCAGTGGGCGTTCGTTAAGGAGTTAAAGTTAATTTATGGTTATAATGGAACCAGATTTGCTTATTAACTAAATGCTATTTTGCTTGTAACCAATATCACATTTTCAAATATAGCGGACATTTGCAGGGCAACACAAAAGTTATGGCATATGTAGGAACAAGATGAAAAAAACTTGCCATCTAGAGAGCGGAACACATTCCTACTAGACAATTCAAAAGTGACAACCAATATGGCTGTACATCTTGAACACTTTTTCAAAAAGTGCTGCTGCTACGATACAGAAGAGTCAATCTTTAAGTATGGAAAGTATAACTACCAACATGTAGAGTTTGTTTTATTATAAGGACATCTTTACATTTTCTAATAGGAAACCTCTTTAAAAGAAAAGAACAAGTCCAATTACCTGATTTATGTACCTACATGGTACCTCTCCTTCTCGAGCTACATCTAGAGTCTCTCACCTAGCCAGCCATTGTGTTACTCTACACTAATGAGACCCCAAAAACAGCTGTCTGCTGATTAATATCTGTCTTGGCTTTACTTGCAATCATATTGATAGGCTCAGTGGGTTGAATGTGACTTGAACACTACATCCAATAGGTGGCACACAGTTCTAGCTCTAGAGTATGTCTCCGCACATTGACATGTCGCCTCTCCCAAATGAGAAACGTTAGCCCTGCATTCTCTGTCAACACAATGAATTGTTCTTACCTTGAGAGATTGCAGAGTTTCAGAGTTTGTATCACAGTACAGAATGATGTTATTGGCCATGCTGAAACTTTCTCGGACGCCAAGGTGGTAGAACAGTGAAGGCTGACGAAAAGCATCTGTCATTTCTACCACTGCAATATCTGTAACACAGGAAAAGCAAAGTAGGCACTTTATATACTAATCAAATGAACGTAGTGCTCGAATGAAGAAAGATCAGTAACTAAGGGGATGTCCCTTACAACTTGACACTTCCGAAAGTGGTTTGTGGAATGGATTCATTTTCAAAGTTTTTATTGCAAAACATTTTTGAAGGCCTCTTAGGCCATGTTCACACGGCTTAAAATGGGACGTATTTCAGTCCGTAATTATGCGCCGTAGTGTGCGAATTATGGCTGGAATACGTCCCAGTCATTATGGTAATCCACAGTTCTCGTAAAGAAATATGGATTACGTCTCCTCTCCCCGCTCGGAGAATCCGCCGCGGGGGGAGATAAGTGACAGGTCATTTACTAGCGGCGCATACGCACCGCTAGTAATGATAGTTTATGGGTCGACGAGGTGCCGGCCCCCCGCTCCCGTCCACATATTTAATAAAAACATAACAACATGAAGTAAACTAAGAAATAGAAGCTCAGCAAGCAAGAATGCTAGTCATGTGTGTCTAAGGAATGAAATCACATGTACAGCATTACCAAGGTTATACAAACGCTCAAGAGCCAGGGGAGTAATCCCAAGTCCTGAGGGATAACACGTGGGACATTGTCATTCTAATACTGTTCTGCTAAAGGGAAATAATCTCCTGCATCACATAAAACGGAGAACAGATCAAGTGTGTTTTTCCAACAGGAAGGAAGACCAGGTAAAACAACACACTGGAACACAAAACATCCATAGGCCATAGATGTATTCACTTCTGTTAGGCCCGGCTCATGTCTGCAAGGCGATTTCTATTCTTTTGTTATAGAAAAATAAAAGCAGAAAATAAAGATGGTGCTGGATGTGTTTCGTGACAGAAACCAACGAGGTCCGACTGACCCCTCTGACCGTATGAATGTCCATCATGATGTCTGTCATTTGTGCTATTCTTTCAATCACTAACTGAATGTACAACGGACAATCCTAATGAAACTTACAACTCAGATAAGAACCAGGCCATAAACATAATTGTATGACCCATTTCTAAAAAGCTAATATATAAGATGATCAATGTTGTCAGTTTATGTATTTTTAGGCTGCGTTCACACAGCAAAGACATAAAACCAGTATAAAACCAGTATTTAGTTTTTTTGGCACGCAGGGGTACGGCTTTTGTCCATGGTTTGCAGAATCAAGCCGGCCCCATGCACACCCACATGTTCATGTTCTGCCCGAACACCGGGCGGAAGAACAAACATGTTCTGAGTTTTTGGGAATGCGGGCGATGTAAAAAACCGTCCGGCGGAAAATCTGTGCAGTGGGGACTGCTGCAAAGATTTTCTATTTAAATCAATGTAATAGGTTGACAGTCGGTTTACAGATGGTTTATAAATCTGAAAACAGTCTGTAAAACCGACTGAAAACTCTTAGGGCTTGTCCCTATGGCACTGGTTTTTTGTCGGTTTTCAGACGGTTTGCGGTTTTACAAACCGTCTGAAAACCGACATGTAACGCTCCCCATAGACTTTAATAGAAAAACCAATGCAGCAGTCCCCACTGCACGGATTCTCTGCCGGACGTTTTTTTTACAGCGCTGGCGGTCCGGCACACTTAGAACATGGTTTTTGGGCAGAACATGAACATGAGCTTGAATCTGCAAACCGCGGACAAAAGCCGCCCCCCTGCGTGCCAAAAAAAGACATTTCCGACCGGTATTTGGTCTTTACCGTGTAAACGCCCCCTTACCGCTTTTATGCTAGCAGTGCCCTTTTAAAATAAAAAAGCAAACAAACTTATAAATCACCTCTTTCCCTTACCTCGGACCCAGCACTGCGCCATTCTAACTCTCCATCGGTCTTATGTATCGGACCCATTAACATAAGGTCTTCTCCACCCATAAACTGACCACATAAAAATTCAATCTCAAAGATACCACAGCAGTGATGAAAACATTTACTTATATAGGGTAAACATACTACTAATCAATAAACTATGTTTTTGTGTCCAGTGCAGAAACCAAACAATGTTCGCTAAATAGGGCAAACGTAGTCCGATTAGGACTAAGTTTCCGATACAAAAGTCAATGGCCCCTTTGCCATATGCCACAGACCCACAGGATATTTTTTTCAGTATTCAAGGGTCTGGTAACGGGCATCAAGAACATGATGTGAATGGGGTCTTACTTCTTGATTCTTTTGAACAATGACATCAAGCAGTGGCAGGTGACTATCGCAGCTAATTATCGGCTGCAGAGGTGACATCCCCATTCAGAAAAAGCAAGAAGTAAACAGAAGACCGGCGAAGAGTGAGAAAGGCACAGAGCTCAATCCGAAGTGACGGGAGTGTAAAAGTTTTTTTATTTTAAAAAAGTAACCTTACAACTGCTTTAAATATTATTAGAAATGTGTACCCCTAAGGGTAAAAAATAAATACTTTATGTCAGATAACATCGGTAGTTATTAGAAATATTAGAAAGCACGTAATACTATTTATTATAAAAAAATATGATTAATTTGGTATTGCTATGAACACATGCCGAATGTTGAGCTCCAGGTCAAAAATTGAAACGGAAATGATTTTTTTTTTCCCCAATTTGTTTCATGGTATCAATAAATAATACACATCCTGCAAAAAAAAGGCCTTTGTTGACAAAAACAGAATGTAAAACGTTATCAAGTTATGGCCCATGGAAGGTGGGGATAAAAGAAAAAAAACACAACAAAAATAACACACAAAGGCCTCTGACCTACAGAAAGGACCTCTGCCACTGGCCATGGCACACACCACCACCAACTTTTTTTCCAGCACTTCTGGCAATTGAATCTGAGCTGGCCCTTGCCCCCTTGGCTTGCCCAGAACTGTAACTGTGCTCAGTCTCGTCATGCACAGCATAGTGGAGAAAAAGATTTTACCCAACTATTTTGTCATTTCTTATACGGCATTAAAACAAAGCTGAATTCAAGACAAGCTGAACTGTGACATTCAGAAAAGTGCAGAAAGCCCCATTTTAATCAAAGAACAGTGTGACTATGAATAAGACTATGAATAAGACTTCCTGCCAAGGCAGAAACGATACACGCAAAAATGGCTTGTTAGCAAAA
Organism: Phyllomedusa bahiana; assembly: GCA_025379985.1. Classification (NCBI taxonomy): domain Eukaryota; kingdom Metazoa; phylum Chordata; class Amphibia; order Anura; family Hylidae; genus Phyllomedusa; species Phyllomedusa bahiana. Next base: position 94,204 of record JAODAL010011434.1, read on the forward strand.
TTTGACAGCTGTCAGAACAAAGACACTGGTTTAGCTCGCTATGCTCCACATATTCTGGTTAAGATACTTTTTAGATGGTCTATTTTATTCTCCCAATTTCTAAACACCTGTGTAACAATGACCAGAAAGCAATACATGGCTGGTCTACCATGTACATGTTGAAGATTAGTAAGAAAGCACTGACATTTTTTGTAAGGTGATTAAAACATATATTATATGATCAGGTATTACATTGTTTTCTTTATGATACATTCATACATTGATAAACCGATGTGTAATTTCCACTACAAAATCCTAGGACAATGTGAATCCACAAAAGGATTATCCCAATTGTCAGGTGGTCACTTGCCATGTGGTGAAATACATGTGGAAAATATTTCCAATGCATGTAAATGAGTAATTTCAAGCATATTGTCATCGAATAGGACTAGGACTTCAGTGTGGAATAAACAGAAAACCCATATAAACACCACCCAGGAAAGCCCCGTTCACGTAGCATTTTGGCACGCTATTAGTGGTTTCTGTTGGGATATCGTACAAAGTTAATAAGTTAATAACCTGATGGATACTGTAAGGGTGCTTTCACACGGTGCGTATTTGGTGCGTTTTTTCAATGCGCTTTTGGTGCAGGAAGGCACAGCAATTAATGCTGTGAATTGCTGCACAAAAATCGCTGTAAATTTGCGGTAAAATCTAGGTAACTACCGCGATTTTTGTGCAGCAATGTACAACATTAATTGCTGCACCTTACTGCAAAAAAAAAGCATTGAAAAAACGCATCAAAAACGCACCGTGTGAAAGCACCCTAACAGGGTCATAGACTTCAATAAGGTTTTTCAAATCTCTCGGGCTCCACCAATGAAGTTCCTCAGGGATAAAAAGAGCAGACACAGCGCAATGTGCGTTACAGTTTTCAAAACACACAAGGTGAATCACACTATTTAAAAACTGCTCACTCCCTTTTGGTGTACTGATATGGTACAGCTCACATTAAAGCTCAAATCAAAACCGCTGTTCCGCTGCTTTGCGATCGCTCCAAGCAGCTCAGCGATCCTCCAGTCTCACAGCCCAGCAGACTCCGAGGATCTACCCCGTGAAACGCGTAGCTTCCCTGTTATATTATTCTTCAATAAACCGGATTTTATGCTTTAAGTTGGTTTTATCTTTGTTATTTTTGCCCCTGAAGCGCTAAGGGAACTCCTATTTTACACTTGCTTTACGAGTGTTTTTCCTTCCTAAGACTTCAATAAAAGGCAAACATAGTCCTTAATGAACCATGTTTGCTCTATTTAGCGAATGTATATGATTTGTGCATCAGACACAAAAGCGTGGTCTACCATGCCTGCTGCAGAATCGGTATACATTTGCTAAACAGGGCAAACATATTCCACTTAGGACTACATTTGCCCAGTGGAAGTTTATGGCCTTGTCTCGGGTTAGTCAGGATACATTTTTACAGTATCTCCACAAAAACCGCAACGGACTGCCAAAATGCTATGTGAATAGGGCAAAACAGTGACAATGACAGAGGCAAGGGGCACGGAGGCTAGGGCAATATTGATAGGGTGTCAGATACAGTTAGTAATGCCAATAGTGCGCTTGTTGTAACAAAGGCGCATTCATTTTTCTATATGTCCAGGATTACTGAGAAAAATGTGCTTTAACACCTCCGTATCCTGGATACCGCACTGTTTGTATGCCAGGAGTCTCACGTCTCCTTTCACAACAAGTGCCCGTATCAAGTGAAATATAATAAACAGTATCCCTTGGGGAGGTTGCAGACAGCAGTAAATGGACCTCCTGCAGTTTTAATAAAGAATGCACCTGTATTACGGATGTTATAAACCACCTTCTAAACAAAATCAGAAAGCTCGTAAGGAAATAAGCTGCATGTGCCCACATTTTGCTTTTCTTAATATAAAGAATCTAGAAAGCAGCACAACCTGCTATTGATAAGATACGTTATCTGCTGTACACTATGAGTCACCATTTACACAGGTGGTTTGAATTCAGGTACAGCCAAGGAATAGACATATTTCTAGAATGAGTGAGAATCGGGCCAAAAAAGTATTAACTCTAGTACCACAAATATTTTAAGGTCATCCTTGTAAATAAGACAGAAGTCTAATGTGATTTCACAATTTCCTTATTTTGCCAGGAAAGTTCTTAGAACATCTTAAAAGTGTTTTTTTAAATACATTCCAGAATTGTTAGAAAATCACAGCGGTGGATACTTCTGAACAATTTTTAAAGAAACTTTTGCAGTTATGAGATGTCTACTTTTCTGTTCTTACTTCCAAATAAACTGAATGATATAGACAGGTATCGGATATCCGATACCTGTCTATGTGCATTTCCGCTTGGCCGGCTGTAATGCCAGTGAAATATTTGACTATTTGATGTAATAATTTCCATTTCTTGTATGTTAAACTAATTATAATTTCCAGTGTCGTATCACAAGTTATAATCAAACAGGCTTTTTAAACCCCTGTATATCTCCAAACCTATAACTTCACTTAATTTACGACCCAAGGGGGGCTGCATGTCTGGTTTCGAGTGATTCTGATTTTCTTATCTTAGTCCAGGAAGCTGGGGCCCCTCCATGATACAAAATGAGGTCATACAAAAGGAAAATTTGTACTCCCAATGGACCCCAATACCTAGGTTTGTCTGGGCCCGTTTTTTTTCCCTGTTTAAGACTTATAAAACCAAGAGAAGCAAATTTGGGGATTTAAGGCCCTTTTTTCCCATTGTTTGGGTTCACTTAAAATTAGTGGGTGGGTCCCCCGGGGTTCCCTGTTCCCGCCTTAGGGCCCTCTGGTTGGGAAATCATTAAACCAGGGAATTTTATAACCTTTTAAAGGGTTTAAGTAAGTATTTTAATCTTTGTAAATAAATAGTTAAACAAAAAAATGTCCCCCAAGTCACAAAATATTCTCTGTAACCCCTTTTTTTTCCCTTTCTTATATGTTTAAAAATTTGATCAAAAATTTGGGTTGATTCCTATTTTTTAAAAAAAAATTGGTGTTGTACCCTGTTTTTGAAAAATTTGGGAAAAAACACCCGGTTTGGGTTTGGGAAAGAGCAAAAAAACGGGCATCCCGGACCCCCTTTAACAGGGCTAAAACTTTTAGCCCTAAAGGGTGGCCAACTTTTTTTTTCTTATTGAAAAACTGAATGATAGGGGAAAAAATTTTTTAAAAAAATTTTATAAAAAGTCCCCCCTCCAATTATAAAATGACATAATACATAAACAAACAAAAAAAAAACAACTTTGTAATTTCCCTTTAAATTACAAAAACAATTTTTTAAAAAGCCCCCTTTTTCCCCCCCCTTTCTGTTTTGTTTTCTTTTTCCCCCTTTTTTTCATAGATCACTAAAAAAACTGTTTTTTTTTCAGAGGAGAAAAGGAAATAATTTTAACTGAGATTCGTTTTTATTTGGCTGCCAATAAAGATTTTAAAAAAAGGGAAACAGAAATTAAAGGAAAAGAAGAGACTCTCTCACAAAGACAAGCAGCAGCATGGAGGACATTACACAGCAGTGAGGAGCAATGTACCGCATCCACACAAAAATAAGAAAAAAAAATTATTTAAAAGGCCAGCCCCATTTTTTTTTGGCCTCTCCTACTCCCCCCCTATCCATGGGGCTTCAAATGGAAAATCTGAACCCCCAGCTCATAGGAAAGAAGGAACCTTTCTCCCTTTTGCAAGAAAAGATTCCCCTTTGAAAATTTTTTAAAAAAAAGGGCCGATAAAAGGGGAAAATATTTTTTTTCTAATAAAATAACAAAGGGGACAAAATTTGAGGAAGTGGAACGAAATTTATTGGGAAAATTTTTAAACTTTTGTAAAAAATAAAAAACAAAAAAATTTGGGGCGCCCAAATTTTAATATCCAGCCCCTTTTAACTTTCCCAGTGCACCCAAACTCCCCCAAAATTTCATTGGAATCTCGAATGCCCAAAATGTTTTACCTAAATGATTTAAAAAAGATAAATATAACCCACCTCCTTTATAAATGCCCCTTTGGCTCTGTGATAGTCTATGGTTCGGGTTTTAAAGCGAAAGAACAGCCCATGAAGACCAAGGACACCCCAAGGCAGGTCTTTGAAAACTGTTGGGGGAAAAGTTTAAAGCCGATTTGGTACAAAAAGTTTTCCCAAACTTTAAACACCCCCCAAGGACCCTTGTGAAAAGCGATCAAAATTTGAAATGGAAAGGGGAGTATTAGACCACTGAAAATTCCCAGACCCGGCCGTCCCTCTAAACCAGATCCTCAAACTGCGTCCCTCCAGCTTTTTGGAAACTAAAAAACCCCCATCATGCCACAGTAGAGATTAAAATAAATTTCAAAGATGGGGGGTTTTAATTTTTCCCCAAAGCTGGGGGGCCGCAGTTTTTAGGATGCCCTGGGTCTAAACCAATTTATCTCAAACAAGGGAAAAGAAATGATCAGAGATGCAGCCAAGAGGCCCCCTGATCACTCTGGAAGGGAAATGCCCGAGGCCACAGCCTTTAGATGGTGGGCCTGACCATTTGGGGCAAAAATTTGGGGCCCCGTTACACTGCACAAAATTGGTCCTTTATGGAAGGTTGGGAAGAAAAAACCAATTTTTCCAAAAAATATCCATAAAAAGTTCGTTTTAAAGTTTGCCACAAGCCCCCCCTGGGGGGACCCAAAAAGTTTTGGAAGATGGTGGCCCCCTGGCACATGAAACCAAAATCCAACTTTTTTGGGCCCCAATGCAAAACAAATGTTTGGCTTTAAAAACAACACACTCATCACCCTGAACACACTATCCCCCCCCTGTCACACCGGTGGGGCAAACATTTATTTTTTTTGGGCTTTTCTTTTACCCGGGGCAGGGGAAAAATGGTTAAAAAATTTTTGGGGGAAAATGGATGGGGGCCAAATACAGGCCCGTTTTTGGAAAAAAAACCTTTTGGGGTCGCAAAAGAAACCCGAGACCCTTGGGGGCGGGGAATTTATCTTCTAAACAAAAAACAAGGGTTTCCCAAAAAAAAAAAAAACCCAAAAAAAATGGGGCACAAATTTAAAAGGGCTTTCCCCGGTTTTTTAGAATGGCCAAATTCCCCAGTCCAACCTGAAAAAAAATCAAAAATCCCGGGGGAAAAAGCTGAAAACTGCTTGTTCACAAAACCTCTTTCCCCAAACCAACCCCCACTGAGCCCAGCGGTTCACCAAACGCTCTCCATCCAAAACCCCACTGAGCTCCAGCTTTCCCAAACCTCCCAAAACCAACCTCCCCTGAGCTCCAAACTTTTCACAAAACCCCTCTTCCATCCCCAAACCCCCACTAGCTTGAGCGTTTTTTTCCAAGGGAAAAATGGGGGAAGAATTTCATCTCTTTATGTGGGAAAAAACTTTATAGAGACATCCCCCCAAACGACTTGCGGCTATAAAACGAGCAAAAGGTGGGGCCCACAAAAATAATTTTTAAATTGAGGGGGGGGGCCCAATTTAATTTTTTCAAAGCCCCACTTTCCAATTTTTTTTTTTTTTACAAAAAATTTAAAATATCCAATAAATTTCCCTTCCCCTTTAAAAATTGGGGGTCCCAAATTTTTGCTGATTCTTCACAAAAAATACAAATTTTTTTATTTTAAAAGTTTGAACCTAAATGTTTTCCCAAAAGGTTTAAAAAGTTTTAAAAAGGGGGGAAAAAACTTTCGCAAGGCACCCGTACCGTTTTTCAGTGTCCCTTGGTCCCTGACGGCCCCTTTTCCCCCCCATGGCCTTTCTCCAGCCAAATATTAACCCCTTAAAAGCCCCCAAAACGTATCCCCAAAGTCCAGGGCCCCTTTTTGGG
>JAODAL010011435.1:0-100033 GCA_025379985.1 Phyllomedusa bahiana
TGATCCCTTGAAATCCCCCCAAAACAAAAAGTTTACCATCATTCCCCGGGGGTGCTAGGGAAACAAAGGGAAAAGAGCCCTTCCTTTGGGTACGAGGGGTTGGTCTAAAAAAACTTATTTTTTTAACCCAAAGGATTTTTTGGGGGTTTGTGTGGATGCTGGGGCCTTTAAATTCAATGGCTTTACTAAGGGACCGGTTGTTACCCCAAACCTTGCAAATCAATCTACTCGAGTGTGCCCGGGTCCCCTTTTTGGAAGATGCAAAAAAAAACAGGGGCTAAAGACGCATATTTGGTTTGGGGATGCCGAGGGGGGTTCAGCCCTTTTTTGGGAAAGGGATTGTAAAAGACCAATCCCACCAAATTTCTTTGGGGGCGGGCCCCAATTCCCCTTTGGGTTCCCCCGAAAATGGCGCCCCTTGGGGCAGCCTCCCCCTTTTGGGTGAATTTGGTTAAAAAAAATATTTTTATTTCCAACGCTGGGGGGAGTGAGAGCATGCCACCCCCGACCCAAAATGAACACAATTTGAGGAGGGGGGGGGAATGGGTAAAAATTCAAGGGGGTTTTGATGCCTTTTAGGTCAAGAGCACTAAAAGGGTTTAAATTCCCTTTTCTATCAGTGTGGGATGGACCTCGTTTTTTGCCTTTTTGTTTAAAAGGGCTTTTTTTCGGGGGTTCGAAAATCACACTTTTTCACCATTTTTTTGAATTTCAGGAAAAACCCAAATTTGGGGTCAACAGGGAATTTAAAAGAGGGCCAAAAAAAAAAACAAAAAGAAAGCGTTTCACCTACTAAAACAGGAGGGGAGTTTAAGAGGCCCCTTTAAAAAACATAGGGAAAAAAAATTTAAAATGTTGGGGAAAATAAAGATAAAGGAAACAAAGCTGGAGACGGAAAAACATATTGTAAAAGAAAGTAAAAACTAACCCCAAAAATTTTTTAACAAATAAATAGGTTAAAAAAAATTTAAAACAGAAAAAGTTTGGCCCCCTTTTTAAAAAAAACTGAAAGGGGGAAAGGGAGGGAGGGGCGATGAAAAAAAAAAGCAAACGTTTTTAAAAAACTTTTTTTAAAATGTATTTAACCCCGAAGGAGGTTACCTTCCGGTTTAACAGAGAGATGTTTTTAAACTCCAACTTAAAAGTTTTTTGTCTAACCCAAGGGAAAAAGTGCAGGGTCCTCTTAGGAAAAAATTAAAAAAGAAAAAAACCCCCGGGCCAGATGGCATTCACCCCCCTGTCCCCAAGAGAGTTAAGGGGAATTTTAAAAGATAGGCCCCCTATTTTTAATATTCATGGACTGTCCCCAATAAAGGGGGGGTGTCCAAAAGGGTTTTGGCCCCATAGCAAATGTGGTGCCCAATTTTTTCAAAAAGGGGGTTCCAAAAGTAAACCAGGGAAAAAAAAAAACCAGAAACTTAACCCCCCCGTTGTAGGGGAAATGTTTTTTAAAGGTTTTTCCCCAGGATCTATCCTGGAGTATTCACTGAAAAAAAAATTTATAAAGCCCTTTCCCGATGGGTTTCCCTGAAAAGGGTTTGGTTCCCCCGTTTAGACTTATTTTTTTCAGTTCTATGAGGAAATTTTGTGCTGAATGGAAACAAAGGGGGAGGCAAAGGAAGGGCATATATAGATTTTTTTTAAAGCATTTGATACGGGGCCCCAAATTTAAAAGGGGGTTTTTAAATAAAATGAGAAAAGCTTGGGGCGGGGGGGGAAATGGGTTCCAAAATGGGGGAAGGAAAATGGGCCCACTGATAGGAAAAAAAAAGGGTAGTAATTTTTAAAGGGGACATACCCCCACCCCGGACGCTGTTACTAGTGGGGATAGCTGGGTTTGGGGAAAAAAATTTTTTAAAACGAAATTTTGTGATATTGCCCTGCATAAAAAGCGGAGCCCCCCCCTTTCTTGGGGGCGAAAAATCCAATGAAGGATATAACTGTAAGCTGTAAAATCAAGGGATGTAGGGGTAAAAATTTAGGGGGTTTAAAATTGATTTAATTTTTGAAAAGTTAGTAAAAGTTATGTTTTTAAAAGGGAAATTTTAATTTTTCAGTGATATATTTGGGTTTAAAATCCTCTGGTTTTATTGAATTTCAGTAATTTCTAGTGGGGCACAAGGGTCAAATATTGGGCCCAAAACCCCTTTTTTAAAATTTTCCTTTTAAAGATTTTACACAGGGAATACCAGTTTGAAAAATCGTTTTTTTGCGCGATTTCTAAACTCTGTAAAGTAATCAACACAATAGAGGAAAAATAGGGTTTTTTACCCAAAGGGGGAAACTGGATAAAATTTTGGGGGCCTGGGCAGGGAAAAAGGCAGATGAGGGTTTAAACATGATAAAAAGCAAGGGTTTTTAAAACCCTTTGGGGGAAAGAAAAACCAAAATTTCATTAATTTCATGTTAAATTGGGAAAAAAAAGGGTAAAAGTACCGGGGGGAAGGAATTTTGGGGAAACCGGTGGACGAAACTTAATTGTAGCAGTTTAAAAATCAGGCAGCTCACCCAAAACAAATAGGAAACCTGGGGGGGGCCCTTAAAAGGGGGATTTGATAAAATGATGAGGGAAAAACCCTTCTCCCTTTTTAAAAAAGTCACTGGTTAGGGCCCCACCAAAGAATATTGTTTTACATTTTTTTTGGGGACCAGTGCACAGGGAAAAAACATTGGGAAAAGTTGAACAGGTTCAAAGGGGGGCAACCCAAAAAAAATAAAAGGAAATTGGGGGGGATACCCGTTCACGAAAGATTGGGGAAGAATTTGGGTAATTTAGTTTTTGAGAAAAGAAAAACCTTTCGGGGGGCATAATAAATTGTTTTTAAAAAAATTTTAAAGGGGCCAAAAATAGGATTTCCCCCAAAATTTTTTTTTATACAAGGGCTGTATTTTAAACAAAAAGGGGGCAAACCCCCTTTGTCTTGAGGAACGAAAGTTTTTTTACATTTTAAAAATAGAAAGGGATTTTTTTACTGTATGACAGTAAGGAAATATGGGAATTTCTATGCCAGAGGGGGGCTTTGTCAAAGGTTTAATTCCCAAAAACCCCTTTTCAAAAAGGGTTTGGAAAGCATTTCTGGAGGTAATTTAAAATAACAAATTTTTAGTGACTTGGGTTCAGGGGAGGGGGGCCCTTGGTCCAGGGATTTTTTCCCGATTGGGAAATTTGGAGTTTAGGAAGGAAAATTTTTCCCTAAATGGAGGACAATTGGGGGTTCTCCCTTTTGGGGGTTTTTGCCTTCCTTTTGGGTTTAACACCTTAGCAAAAAAACTGAAACCCAGAAGGAAAGGGTTGCTTTTTTTTTGGGGCCCTACAGATGTAGACGTTCCGGGGCGCCTTGGGCCCGTATTTTATTTTATGTCTTGTTTGTTATTTAATGATTTCCTCATTTTGGGACTTGATAACTAGCAGTAATTGCCCATCATCTTTTTCCGGGTTTATTTGTCTTACAGATGGGCTGCCCGTCTTGGTTTTTATGGAAAATGAAGTTTTGCCACGAAAGTTGGGACAGGAAGGGAATTAAATTTTGAAACCAAGTAACCTTCATTTTAAAAATCCTTTTAAATTTTCCCTTTTATTAATATGGGTTACCCTTTTCAATACTTTTCTTGGATTACATCCCTTTTTTTTGCTTTCTATGTTTTTTTCCATATATTATCTCAATAAAAATTGTTTTTTAAAACGAAAAAAAAAAGGGTTAAAAATGTTTTCAATTAAAATAAATAAATGGGAAAGGGGCCCTCCAGGGGGGTCCCGCAATCTAGGGGATTAACGTTTTAAAGCAAAAAAAATTGTAAAAGCTTTTTAAAAAAATAATATTTTTAAATTAAAAAGTTCAAATCCCCCCACCGGGCCCTTTTACAAAAAAAAAAATTTAAAAAGTTACAATTTAAATTGGTTTTCGCCACATTGGAAAATTCCCATCTATTAAAATTTTTAAAAATCCCTTAATCCCCCACAACTGAACACCAAAAAAAAGAAAAAAAAATCCCAAAAAACCCAAAAATTTCGGTGGTTTTTTTAAACAGTTTCCTCCCCGAAAAAATGGAATAAAGTGGGCAAGTGATTAAAATGTTAAAGGCTTTTTCCCGTCACGGTTTTGTGCCCGGGCTTTTTCCCGTCCTTTCGCCGTTGGGCCCCTTATGCTGTCGCCGTTTTTGTCGTTCCTGGGGGGGGCTTTTCTGCTTGCCCGGCCCCTGCCCGGGTTTTTTCCCCCGCGGCCATTTCTGCTCCTCCCTTTGGCTGCTGCCCTGACTCCCCTTTTTGCTCTTTTAGAGGGGGGCGGGCCCCCTTTTTTCCCCCTCATTTTTCCCAAAAGGGGGTGCAGCGGGGGTTGGGATTCCTCCCGCCAATTCCCCTTCCAACCTGTGTGTTTTTTAAACCTGCTTCTCCCTACAATCCCCCGGCTGATCCTTGTTTTTCATTTTGTGCGTTGTTTTTCTGGTTTTTTTTTTTAAACTTGGTTTTTTACTGTCCCCGGGGTTTCACACGCTGTTTTTGTTTTTGTCCTTTTTGGTTTTTCCCTAAATTTGGTTTTGTCTTATGGGTTTGGGTTCCCCTTTTTCTGAGGGCTTTGTCCGAGTTTCTTGGGCCTTTTCTCCCGCCCGTGTTCCCCTTTCCCCGGGTCGTGCCTTGGTTCCTTGTCTGAGTTTAGCTTTTATCTCTGCTTATGTTCTTGGTGGTGTTTCCAGTCTGTCTATGTATTGTTCCTTTGCCTTACGTTTAACCCTCCTAGTTGGCATCCATTTTGTCCTGACTTTGTTTGTTTGTACCTGCACATATCTTTACCTAGTCTGCCTTATCTGTGTTCTTATTCTGTTGGTGCCTACCTCTGGCACTTCTGGCCTGTTTGGTCAGCTGCCACTGCTGGGGACGGCTGTTGGGGTAAGCCATCCTTACCATTAAAGGCTCTGTGAAGATGCCCGACGGATGCTTAGTCACGCCCCTCGGAGCAAGCCCGGCAGTGGTCCAGTGGGTCCACTACCCGCTTTACCCGCTCACCCGTTAGACTATCCCAAAAAGGTAACAATAAAAACTACACTTCAGCCTTCAAAAATTAAGCCTTTGTTCTGGTACTTAGACTGATAATCAAAAACATTATTGGTCACTGAAAATTAAGTTTCAGAAAATATTTAAAAAATACAAAAAGTCTTTTTTAGAGTACTAAAACATAACAAAACCAAATTTGGTATCACCAGAATCGTATTGAAATGCAAAATATAGATAACACGTAATTTAACAGAAGAGTGAACTCCATAAAAACTAAACCCCTGCAAAAATGGTGCAATTAAGTTTTTTCATGTTCCACTCCACATAGAATTTTTTTCGGTTTCCCAGTACATGTATGAACCTGGTGTAACAAATTGAGGATTTGTAACATCCAATAGAGGACGCTTAAGCTTCTCAGCTCCTTTCCCATAATGCCTTTTGCTATGCAGATGCTTCGTGGAGTGCAAAAGGCAATTTCGAATCTCCACAAGCCTACATAGGCGCTCTCCCTAAGGAGAGATCTTCTCTTTCTGAGCCACTTATTGCCTCCCACTCAGCCTAGCCAGCATCGCTCTGCTCTGTACGGACAAGGGGCAAACACCTCGAAACAGCTGTCTGCAGATGGGTGATGCTGGCTTGGCTAAATATCCCTTTTGCCTTCCAAAGACTCAGTGGGTCAAAAGTAAATTGAGGATTTGTTACATACAATAGAGGGCACTTGAGCTTCTCAGCTAATTTCCCATAATGCCTTGTTATAGACTGCAACTCAACAGTCATATTAAGACAATGATATTAAAGCAGATAGAAAAGTGTTGTTCTGTATTATAGTAACATTCTTGTGCATAAAATGTTGAATTTATTGTAATTACAAGAAATGGTAATACTAGCCCCATAGACTGAGGGTACTTGAAAAACAACATTATGGCAAGCGAAAAGTCCCTTAATGTAAAAATTCCTTCCTGGTATCTGCTCTTATTGCCAAATTAAGACTAGAAATGAAAGAACTTGTAAACTTCCTTTTTCCTACTGCCTTTTAAAGTGAATGATGACTTTCCCATCCCTAAGTCTTCCTGAGCCCCAAAACAGCTGTACACAACATACCGATAGGTTAAAGAGGTTGTCTCACTACAAAGATTAGCTTTCAACATGTAGGGACAACTGATTGAAGACTTTTTTCCAAATATATTGCTTTGTTTTTTGTTTTTTTTGCTTTGTTGAGGAGATAAGAGAGATTTTATCTCCTCCGAGTGCACACTGGTCGGCATCTGAGAGCATGGAGTGATTCACCACAGGTCGGACTGCCGACAGCTTGAGAACAGAGTGTGTTATCTCTAACAAAGGAGAGTGTAATTATTTGTTTGCATTGAGCTCTAAAGCTCTCTGGAGTATAGATAAGATCTCCTGCTCTCATGTGCAATTTAAAGAGCTGTGAATATGGAGCTGATATGTTAATCACTGATATAGAAAAACACCTGCAGCCTGACCAATAACAGACAGGATGTATGAATGTAAAACTGCTTGTGGCTCTGAAACAGCATGGTAAGATATTTCTTTAACCTGAAATTTAGATTGTGAGCCATAATGTGGACAGGGACCAGTGTAAATAATGACTGTCAAATATAACAGCGCTAAATGAATGAATGAAATAAATCAATTCAATGCAATGTCGGACTGGGGTGCCTAAGGGCCACAGGTGGATTTAATTCTAGTGGCCCACCAGTTTAGCTGTTTCTGTGCCCACTGGTGGAGTTTATTTTAGGGGCTCAACCTGCAGCTTCTGCACATGCCTCCTATACTCTGCCTCTTGCCTATCTTTCTCTGCCTCTCCAGAGGATGTATATGCAGTTAAAGAACATCTCCAGGTCTACCATGCTCAATGGCCCACCGGCGGTTTGCCCTATTCCCCTGTGGGCCAGTCTGAGTCTGATTCAATGGTACATATACGCTCTCCAAAAAATGTGCAATGGTGTCAGTGTGATGAAAAAAATTCACACCATGTTTGATGACTGTCTGATCAAGCATTAAAATATTGCTGAGGTCAAGTACCTTGCCTGAGGTCCATGTACCTTTTTCACAGTTATGTTTGGGGCTAAGAAGATGACTTCTTGACACTGTTACATTATTATTCACAGTTTGACTTTTAGATCATACTTTGTAAGTAGTCTGGGATGAGAGCCAGAAAAATATGGCAGATAATGGGGATTTTTTTTCTAAAGGTGTCGTATGAAATTCTTTACTAGCACATGCAGATTTTTGTACCATTGCTCTATGTATGAGATTAATCTAGCAACCTGTGCATAGCGAAATAGCTTGGCACATTTCTTCTCGAAATTATCTAACATCATATTCTTCTCTGATCTTTACAGCAGTATTTCTATTTTTTCTAGTTTAAGGTAAAACTTGAGTATTTAAAGGAAATGATTGAAACTGGGATATAAAACGTATTTGTTGCCTATCTTTGATTTCATAACCTGTTGGATATTTACTGACTACAGAGCTGCTTAATGAGAAAAAACAAAGCGACAAGTTAAAAGTTAATGAGCAAGGCAAGCTGCTCAGCAGTAATATCTTAAATGACACACTGATTTATAAATGATAGCTAAAATTAGAATGAAGTATAAGACTTTATTGTTAATCTATTGTTAATCTTATTTGGCCCATAATAACACATCTATTACAGGATATGTCTAAAAATGTCCATACACTTCAGTCTGCCAGACTCACGTTCAGCCAACGCTGTCTCCCCTTAGGGTATGTTCACACGATGTACTGAGGCACGTACAGTATATTGTGTGTTTCGGGAGCTCGCGCTAATACGCGCGTATTCCCGCGGCGCGGGAGGGAGGGGGCAGGCAGCCCGCCGGCCCCATTGACATTCATTACTCACGGCGCGTATTCGCCACGAATAATGGACATGTCACTTATCTCCCCATGCTTACAATACGATCGTATTGTATGAGCGGGGAGAGGAGCCGTAATCCATAGTACTCTATGAGAGCTATGGATTACGTAATGTCGGCGCACATCTCGCCCGTATTAGAGCGCATATATGCGGCAAAATGCGCGCCGATATTACGCCGTGTGAACATACCCTTAGCTCCCATACATTTGCATGCTCGACTTAACTAAGTGTACATGTGTTCTGAGTGGGGGCTTTGATATAATCCACCACTAAACACGTCTGGATTGGCTTAACTTCCTTCAGAACTAAAGGATTTGGGGCCACCTGTATGAAAACTGTCTAGATCTAAGAATTTCTATGTTGCCCATAGCAATCAAACAGAGCTCCCCTTTCATTTCATATAGTACTCTGAATTGGTTGCTAATGGCAAACAAGAAAGTTTTAGAGCTAGATAGTTATCATACATGTGGTTTGTTAAAATCCAACTTCTCAACTTTTCTCTTGACATCTGACATTGAGTGGGATTTGGGAAACCTCTATGCATGTCAAATAGTTGACTGCCCTATTAAAATTGGTGGGTTCATTCAACATTAAAGGGGTTTTACCACAAAGTAAAAACCCCTTCAGTGGCCGCTCACAGCTAGCTGCAAGTCAACCATGCATGTTAAAGAGGAGGGCGGCTCTTGCGGCTGTCATCTCAATTCACCTCTAAACATAGCCGAGAACACACATTTGGTGATCTTCAGAAGCTCCAATAGAAGGTGCGACTCTCCTCATTTACGTACATGGTCAGCTTGCAGCTAGCTGTGATCGGCCATTGTAGGGGTTTTTACTTCATGGTAAAACCCCTTTATACATGATACAAACAGGCAAAATAGCTTTTTGTGATACATTGGGAAATACCTGGCTGCCTAGGTTACTCTCGAAAATGGATGATTGGGGCAATTCCAGATAAGGTGACCATGCAGCTCTCCAGTAGAAACAAAGCACCTTTCACTTTTGGAGGATTCTGCAGCCTCTAGGAGACATAGTTGATCCAAGCTGCATTTCCTCTAGATCTGGATCCAATGCCTCGTTCGGTGTGGAGGGAAGAGAGATGCATCTCAGGATGTTCCCTTTGACGCTCTCGTAAACGATGGTCGAGTTGTATAACGAGGGTCATTAACTCTTCCAGGGTTTTGGGTTGTGGGTAGATGATCACTAGATCCTTGAGTGTCTCTGACAGTCCTTGCTGAAAAAAGACACCAGAACATATATTATATAGAGGCACGTGAGCGCTGCAGCCAATCAGTGCTGCTAGAACCGGGAACCCGAGGAAAGTGAGTATAATTTTTTTTTCTTCATTTTACTGGGATCCTGGAACCTATTGAAATACTATATTTTCATGAGGTGGACAACCCCGTTAAACTATTCCCCCCATATTTTGTTTATTTGGTATGAGGCATTCTAGACATATCTAATCACATATTTAAGTTGACTATCGGAATAAATCCAGCAATAAAACATAGTTAAAAGTGCATACTACAGTGAGCTGTCAGAAACCAGCAGCAGCCGTGAACTGGAATTCCCATTTGCTACCCTGCTTTGGTATTGATAATCTACAACTAATGCTGACAACAAATAACACAAACAGAAAAAAGACAAGTGT
Source organism: Phyllomedusa bahiana (assembly GCA_025379985.1). Classification (NCBI taxonomy): domain Eukaryota; kingdom Metazoa; phylum Chordata; class Amphibia; order Anura; family Hylidae; genus Phyllomedusa; species Phyllomedusa bahiana. Next base: position 9,541 of record JAODAL010011435.1, read on the forward strand.
TGCTCAGAGGACATCATTTGCATACTCAAAGGAAGTATTGAAACAACACACAAAAGTATGTGTTATCACATTTAAAACATTTCAAGCTAATTTCATAGTCTTTCAATATATAATACAATAAATCATGTAAAGAAATGGATGGAACAAATCACAGGATGGGACACTGTATTATAATAGTGAGTAGAAATGTTCTGATATAGTAAAACAAAAAGCATAATTGAACCATGATTCTATAGTACAAAATATATAATTAAATTATAACAAAGTCGTAATGTAATCAATATAAAAAAAGAGACAATAAGAAGACAAGTAAAAATATGCAATTAATTACAAACAGGAAAGTACATTTAATTATACAGTTACAAAGTAAACAAATAGGATTCTATATAGACATATCACTACAATCCCACTGTATTCCATACCTGAGTGAGAAAGCACCCCAATGTACTTTTTGGAAATCCTTCAACAAGGTGTGGTCAAGCCACGGTATACTGTCCTAAGCCCCAATGGCACCTATGGGAGCAGAAACTGCAGTCAATTAGGATTTCCATTTGCCACCCTGCTTTGCTTTTGAAAGAGGCCTGCAGTACAATTATTTTCTCTGTCTACCCGTAACCGTTGTTGAGTGACATTTTCCAATCTCATTTTATTATTTTGGTGGGCATATTCATGGCTTATTTTTAGGACATATTATCAATGTATGATAACTACGGGTCCCACCTCTTGGACCCACTCCTATTTTGGAAACGGGTGCCTGAAAGTCTTTGTTTACAACTCTCCATTCTGTTCTATAACTGTTCTGGGTACAGCCGAGCATTGTGTTTGGTTTTACTCAGAACTCCCATAGAACACAATAGAGATTAGTGAGAAAGCACAAACTACTCTCCCTTCAGAAGGGAGATTTTCAGGGGCTCATTCCTAAAACAGGTTTGGGTCCCAGAGGTGAGGCTAGCACGATGGATTCTTTGATCAAGGATTTAGGAATGACTGTAGACATTGGGTGGTATAGTAATTCAGATTTACACACTAGGTTTTCACTTAGGGTAGGCTTTAATGGTCCAATGTTTCACCAGCAAACTCGTGTGGTCATTGGCAGCCATGTGCGAGCATGGTTTTGTACACACATAGCTACCAGACTGTCAGACCCTAGCCATACCCAGTTAAAATAGATGTCCAGATGTAGCTCTGGGAATTAAAAGGGAAAGCTATGGACAATGTTGTGTGTCAGGCTGGATTTACAGGGCCTATTTTTCCTCCATGAGTGAGTAATTGACAGGAAGATATGTTTGGAATCAATGTCTTTAAAAATACACGCCGCAGTTGCTGTTGAGAACTGCCGCATGTATTCCTATTTTAAAAAAAAATGGGATACAGCACCAAATTAAAATATTTACTATTTTGCCATAGGCAAACTTAAACTCTATCAGTTCTCAATCTATAAAACACTAAAACATAACTTTTATTATGTATAACACTTAACCTCGATACACACTATTTAAAAACTTGATTTCTAACCTCTCAATTTATCCCTTTCTAATTATGAAGCAATAACTCCTTTTCTATTATCAAGTCTGGTGGACCGCCTCCTATTAACAGGGGAACCTTACATAGACAGGGATTTACTAACTCCAATAATGTATCCAAAACATCCTACTTGGGCAGTCATCCCTAATCCGATGGACATAAAACATATAAAGTTTCCTTGTGAGACCCTCTGCAGCGGGTAAGAGTAGAAAGAGGTAGGAAATCACAAATTAAAATGTCATGCCTGACCTCCCCAACATGTTTCACCAACTAAATGGCTTCATCAGGGGATAGATGTCCGGTCCCATGTGGTCTAGCTCATTTCCTTTTATATCATGTTAGGTACACACCCTATTCAGGCGCTCACCAATTGGCCACCAGAGATTCAACAATACCCATTTCCCCCCTTAATGTGTCTCGCTAGGGGAGTATCACCTCTAGTTTTAATAGTACTCAGATGTTTCGAGATCCGACGACGAAACTCCTGTATGGTTGGGATCCCTTACTGGAGTTAGTAAATTACTGTGTATATAAGGTTTTCCTGTTAATAGGTGGTGTTCCACCAGACTTGATAATAGAAAAGGAGTTATTCCTTTAGAAGTAGAAAGGGATAAATTTAGAGGTTAGAAATCAGGTTTTTAAATAGTGTGTATAGAGGTTAAGTGTTATACAAAATCAAAGTTACGTTTTAGTGTTTTATAGATTGAGAACTGATAGAGTTTAAGTTTGCCTATGGCAAAATAGTAAATATAGTGCTCCCCTAGCGAGACATTTTGGAAGTACATAACAGTGAAATAGAGGTGCTAAAATTTTGGGGCATCTGTGTGAAAAAGCTAGGGGAAAGAAAGGGCGATCTGGATGTAGTCTTATTACAGGAAGAGGCAAGATGGATATATAGATTCAATACATTGAACCCCAAAGGCCTAAATGAAGGCTTTTCATTTTCAGCATTTATTTAATCCTGCTAATTCCCTATATAATTTTTAAAGAAACATAATAAATGTGATTAAGTACGGTCAGTGGTATAAGCGTGGTTGAATAAATGACTATAGGAGCACCAGCACCAGACTTCACATACGGTTTTTTTGTTTGTTTTTTTTTCTCGTTTTTTTTTTCTCTTTTCCCTTATCCCAGTCCTGCCTCCTCTTTGTCCCTCGCTTTCCCAGTATTTTGCAATGATAAGTATTAATCACATGAGGCCACAGTTTCTATTTAAAAAATTGGGATATTTTTTTTTTTATTTTGCATAAAGAATTTGTTAGCAACTAAATCATATAATATATACATGAACGTTGCTATGACGAGACGCTGTTCGGGAGTAAATTACCATCTATTTATGTATACATTTTTTGTTTCTTTCGACTGCATAGATTTTGTACTAACTAAAAATACATATATATATGCAATACAATGTATGCAAGTACAATAGAGCATGAATGTACTAGCATTTCTGCATACTTCCATTGTAACGTAATGAATTAGGTAACTAGCTGAGAACTGTAAGAACTAATATTAGTGGGGAAGGTGGGAGGTGAAATTGCAGGGGGGGGCAGCTAACCATAAGGCCTGAAGCTTTAATAAAATATGTATATTAGATACAGAGGAGAAGAGGTTTATGAGAAGAGACAAAGATAAGTGTACAGTATAATGGAGCACGTATTCCCAATGAATATGCATATTGGACATAGAGGAGAAAAGGTTTAAGGGAAATGACAAAGTTAGTAGTGTGCTGTAAAATGTAATACTGCTTAGTTCATTCTAGGTGAGCCGCACAGACACAGTAATGTGAGAGAAATTGGACGGAAGTCCATCATAGTTAGGGCAGAAATGTCCATTGGTACAGTACGCGGGCGCGGGCAGCATGGTAAGATAGGCCGCAAGTCCGCTATGGAGATGGTGAATTTGCCTGAGGAATGTTGTTTATAAGAACCAGCAGCAGCAGTAAATAGTATCAGTATGCATGCAGGAGAGTAAAAAGGGGGAATGGGTTTTCTTGAATCTCTGGTGGCCAATTGGTGAGCACCTGAATAGGGTGTGTACCTAAGATGATATAAAAGGAAATGAGCTAGACCACATGGGACCGGACCTCTATCCCCTGATGAAGCCATTTCGTTGGTGAAACATGTTGGGAAGGGCAGGAATGACATTTTAATTTGTGATTTCTCCCCTCTTTCTACAGTGTCACCCGCTGTAGAGGGTCTCACAAGGAAACCTTATATGTTTTTTGTCCATCGGATTTGGGATGACTGCCCAAGTAGGATGTTTTGGATCCCTTATTGGAGTTAGTAAATCACTGTATATATAAGGTTCCCCTTTTAATAGGTGGTGTTCCACCAGACTTGATAATAGAAAAGGAGTTATTGCTTCATAATTAGAAAGGGATACATTGAGAAGTTAGAAATCAGGTTTTTAAATAGTGTGTACGAGGTTAATGTTAAACAAAAAAGTTACTTTTTTTGTGCAGGGTCCCCAACCACCATCCGCGGACCGGCCCAGGGCCTTGCGAATCCCCGGGGTCCGCGCCCCGGGCTAACAGATCCGGGGCCGCCCGGGACTTTAGTCCGAGCGGTCGGTACCTGGTCTGCGCGGCCGCTGTAACCGGGCCGCGCAGGATGAACAGAACGAGCGTATGGCTGCATCTTTACAGGGAAGCAGCGGCGGTGCATTACCGCCCGTTTTCCCTACACTGTAAAGCGGCACTCATGGCTCCGACCTACAACGATCAGCGGCGCAGGAGGGGTATGCACATGACTCACCCCCTGGCCGCTCGGTGATGTCGGCTGCTGGGAGGAGGAGCTCGGCCGTGGATCCGGGAAAGGTGAGTGCATACTTCTTATTCTTTTTTTTTTTCTTTTTTTTTTTAAATTGTCCTGACTGCCTACTGGGGGCAGCTATCTATCACTACTGGGGGCAGCTATCTATCACTACTGGGGCAGCTATCATTACTGCGGGCTATCATCACTATGGGGGGCACATTTATCACAGGGGGGGAAACTATTTATCACTACTGGGGGGAGCTATCTTTTACTATGGGGCAGTTTTTCTATGAACTACTGGGGGGAGCTATCTTTCACTACTGGGGGCAGCTATCTATCACTATGGGGCAGCTATCACTCTACGGGGGCAGCTTTCTATCACTGGGGAACTATGTATCTTACTGGGGCAGCTATATATCACTACTGGGGGGAGCATGTATCACTACTGGGGCACTATGATAACTACTGGGGCACCTATGTATCATTACTGGGGGCAGCTAAGTATCCACTGGGGGGAGCTTTTGTATACTACTGGGGGCAGCTATGTACACTACTGGGGGGGCTTGGGATCACTACTGGGGGGGCATTACACTACTGGGGGCAGCTATGTATCACTACTGGGGGCAGTATGTATTCTACTTTTGGGGGGGGCAGCTATTTATCTCTACGGGGCAGCTATTTATCATACGGGGGAAGCATCTTTTACTACTGGGGGCCGCTTTTTTTCACTACTGGGGGCAGCTATGTATCACGACTGGGGGCAGCTATGTACACAAATGGGGGGGAACTATCTACTCTACTGGGGGAGCTATGTACTCTACTGGGGGCCCCTATTACACTACTGGGGGGCAGTATGTATCTCTACTGGGGCAGCTATTATCTCTATGGGGGCAGCACTAATCACTACTGGGGCACTACTATCATCTGGGGCAGGTATCTAAACCCTTTCTGGGGGCAGGTATGTATCACTACTGGGGGCAGCTATGTATCAATTTTCACTACGGGGCACTATGTATTTTACCACTACTGGGGGAGCTATGTTTTACTATCACTACTGGGCAGCATGTTTCTTTTTTTACTACTGGGGGCGCTATGATTACCACACTGGGGCACTAGTATTATTACCACTACTGGGGCAGCTATGTATACTACTGGGGGGAAACTATTCATTATCACTACTGGGGGCAGCTATGTACATTATCAATATGGGGGGGGACTAAAATATCATTATCACTAAGGGACGCTATGTATCACTATCATACGGGGCAAAAATGTGTCTTAACAAAAACAGGGGCAGCTATGTTTATTAACAACAGGGGCAGCTATGTTTTACTATCCTACTGTGGGCGCTATGTATCACGATCACTACTGGGGGCAGCCCTTTTTATCTTTTTCACAAAGGGGGAGCTATGTATCATTTTCACAACAGGGGCACTAGTATCACATCACTATGGGGCAAATATGTGTCATTATCACTACAGGGGGATATGTATATTACACTACAAGGGCACTATGTATCACTATCACTTCTGTGGGCAGCATGTAACTATCACTAGGGGCAGCTATGATCATTATCACTATGGGGGCAGCTATGTATCATTAACATAATGGGGCAGCTATGTATCATTATCACTACTGGGGGAAACTATGTCTCATTATCCTACAGGGCAGCTTGTATATCATACAGGGGGAGCTATGTATTTTAATACAGGGGCAGCTATGTACATTTTCACTACAGGGGCAGCTAGTTTCATTTCACACGGGGGCTATGTATTATTTCACTACAGGGGCAGCTATGACTTATCATACAGGGGAGATGTATCATTTTCACTACGGGCAGCTATGTTTATTTCACAAAAAGGGGCACTATGTACATTATCACTACAGGGGCACTATGTATATTATCACTACAGGGGCAGCTATGTGTCTTATCCCACCTGGGGGCAGCTACACACTATCCCTATGGGGCACAGAAACATTATCACTACTGGGGGGAGTACGTATTATTAGCACTGCAGGGCAGCTATGTATTTAAATTTCCACTACGGGGGCAGCTATTATCATTACACTACTGGGGGAGCATTTTTTATTATCACTACGGGGCAACATTATCCACTAACACTACGGGGGGAGCTATGTATCACCACTACTGGGGGAATATTTATTTTACAGGGGGCATTTCTCTTAAGACAGAGCGAAAAACATATGTTATTAAATTTAATGTAAAAATGCTGACCCCATAGCTGATAATATTTCTGCAAACAATTTTCCTCTGTGGGTCACATTATTTAAAATATTTGTGACCCACAGAGCTACAAAACGGTCTCCATTATAAAATACGTTACCCCCAAAATACCCCAAAAAGACACGTATACTTTTTTTGGGTTTTTTTAGTGTTTGTGATTTTTAAACATCCAACCCCCCCAAAACCCCCCCCCAAATAACCCCGCCCCCAAAAAACCCCACCCCCCCCCCCACTGGGCCTGGGAAAAATTGTCGTGCATCAAAAACCATAGAGTTTTAATTTTCCCATGGAAAATAGTAAATATAGTCATTAAAAGTCACTCTTTGTTCTGTTGCTAGATTCCCATTTTTTTGGAGACTATTTGACAGCACCAAATTACACACGGAATTTGTTGAGTTTTTTAAAATCCCTCTTCAAATCAAATATGTACATGTTTAAAAAAGCACGTATGTGCCTTTACATGCTAAGAATTGTCCCACACTCCCATTTTTTGTGCACTGTGTAATACATCAATTAACGCCCCACAAAAAACGCCATCATGTGCCTGATGCTTATATATTATATTACATATATACAGTGGGTCGCAAAGGTATTCATACTTAAACTGTTCCTCATTTTTGAATGTTACGGTCCCAATATATTTTATTGATATTTTATGTGGTACAGCAACACAAAGTAGCAAGTATTTGTGAAGTGTAAAGAAAATGATACATACGTTTCCAAATTTTTACAAAATAAAAACTGAAGTGTGGCATGGATATGTATTCAGCCCCCTGTACTCTGACACTTTTAAATAAAATCCAGTGTGACTAATTGCCTTTATAATTAACCTAATTTGTAAATGGAGTACATCAGTGTATAATCTATTCTCAGTATAACTATAGCTGTTTTGTGAAGGCCTCAGAGGTTTGTTAGAGAACATTAGTGAATAAACTGTGTCATGAAAACCATGGAACACAGCAGACAGCTCAGAGATAAAGTTGTGGCAAAGTGTATTACAGGGTTAGGTTTTAAAAAAATAGCCAAAGCTCTGAACATCCCACGGAGCACTGTTCAGTCCATCAACTGCAAATAAAATGAGCATGGCATGGCATAATTACAAACCCACCAAGACATGGGTGTCCACCTAAATTGACCACACAGACAAGGTGGACACTATTTAGAAAAGCAGCCAAGAAGCCAAGGGTCACGCTGGAGGAGCTGAAGAGATTTAAAGCTCAGGTGGGAGAATCTGTCCACAGGAAACTATTAGCCGTATACTCCATAAATCTGACCTATATGGAAGAGGGACAGGAAGAAAGCCATATTTGAAAGAAAGCTGTAAGAAGATTATGTAGGGGACACAGCAAGCATGTAGAAAAAGTGGTTCTGATCAGATGAGACCTAAATACCAAACGCTATGTATGGAGGAAATCCAACACTGCACATCACCCTGAATGAAGCATGGTGGTGGCAGTATCATGCTGTAGGGATACTTTTGCCCCCCCCCCCCGGCCAACCCAACCCCATGCTCCTCCCTCCCCTCCCCCCGGCCGTCCGACAAGCCCCACCCATCCCACAACCATCCTTTGGGGGACACCAAAGAAAAAAAAATAATTTGGGGGGCACAAGAAAAATTTGGGGGGTTTACAAGAAAAAAAAAAAGCCCAATTTTGCCATTGTTTTTTGGATTTGTTCTTGCGGGATTATACAAGGTCCCCGCCCAAAAACCCCCCACATTCACCACTACAATGTTACTGGCAAAAGCCCGATACCCAGACCAATTTTGCCCCAACAAACAAAAAAAATAAATTCTAAATTAAAACCGCCACCCCTTTTCCCCTACCAAAAACTGGGCTAGTTTACACCATAAAAGTTTATTGAATAAATTAGTATACCAAAACCAAATCACAAAAAAAAAATAAAAAACAAGCACCCAATAATTTCGGCAATCTTTACCACATTTCCCAGCGTAACAATACTGAAAAAATAACCCCCATACTGTATTTATTTTAAACCATTACACCAAAACCCATATTTCCTCCTTCAGTGACCCTATAGTGGTAGATTTTTAAATTTTAAAACATGTGCCCCCTGCAAATAGTTTACTTTAATTTTGCGCCCCCCTCAGGTGACGTCTTGTCTGAGGAGTCGTTTCACTTTCCCCCTTTCTTCCCTATTCGGTCCAGACCTCCATGATGCTTCCTCCGGGCCACCCCTGTCCCCGTAGAATTTTACAAAACACAAAACAAAATGAGAAATCCCCACTTTTTTTTATCATTTTCCCCAAAAGAGTGCCCCCCCCCCATGTACAAACCCCCCATTTATAATGGGCCAAATGGTAAGAAAATTTCCCCCTGGGAATTATGGGGGTCCCCCCGTCGGTATGTAGGTACAACGGGGCCCCCGGGCGGTAGCCCAAGCATCCCCGGGGAGTAGCTAGGTTTGCTTGGGGAGGGGTGGGGGCCCCCCCCCCCGAGGTTTGGGGGGCCCCTTGGGGCCCCCTTTTAGGCGGTAGTTCCCCCCCCCTTTGGGGAGAAAAGGGCCCCCTTTTAGTTTTTTTAGGGTTTTCCCCTTTGTTTTTTTGCGTTTTTCCCCCCCCTTGTAGGGTTGGGCCCCCACTTTCAGGGCCCCGAAAAAGTTCCCCCCCAGTAATTAGGGGCCCCTGGGAAGGGAGAATAGTCACCCCCCCCACTTGTGATTAGGGCCCCCTTGTAAACCCGAATAGTCCCCCTCCGTAGATTAGGGCCCCCCCCTTTTAGGCCCGAATAAATCCCCCCCCGCCCGTAGGGTTAGGGCCCCCTTGTAGGGAAATAGGGCCCCCAACCCCTGTAAATTTTGAGGGCCCCCTGTAGGAGAATAGTCCCCCCGCCTGTAGATTAAAGGGGGCCCCCTGTAACAGAATAGTCCCCCCCCCCCCGTAAATAAAAGAACCCCCCGTAGGCAGGAAAAAGGGCCCCCCGCCCGTAGTTTTGGGCCCCCCGTAAAGGGAGAATAGCCCCCCCCGTAAGAAATTTGAGACCCCCTTTGGCCCAAATTTGCCCCCCCCTGTAGATTTTGAGACCTCCTGTAGGCAAAAAAAAAAGTCCCCCCCCTGTAGGGTTAGAGACCCCCTGTAGGCAGAATAAATCCCCCCCTGAAAATTAAAGACCCCCCTGTAAAGGGAGAATAGTCCCCCCCCGTAGTTTTGAGACCCCCTGTAGGCAGAATGTCCCCCCCTGCAGATTAGAGACCCCCGTAAGGCAGAATAAATCCCCCCCCCGGGAGATTAGAGCCCCCTGTTGGCAGAATGTTCCCCCCCTGTAGATTAAGAACCCCCCTGTAGGCAGAATAGTCCCCCCCCGATGGGTTTGAGACCCCCCGTAGGCAGAAAGTCCCGCCCCCCGTTGATTAGATAACCCCCCGAGGCCCGAATATTCACCCCCCTGTAGATTAGAGACCCCCTGTAGGCCCGAATAGGCCCCCCCCCGTAGATTAGAAACCCCCTTAAGGCCAGAATGCCCCCCCCAGCTTTTGTGCCCCCCCGGGGGGGGCATAGTTTCCCCCCTGCCCCTTATTTTAAAGGGCCCCCCGTAGGCATAGTCCCCCCCCCCCCCAGTATTAGGGCCCCCTGTAGGCATAGCCCCCCTCCCCCGTATTAAAGGGGCCCCCCGTAAGGGACAAACCCCCCTCCCCCCTATTAGGGCCCCCCGTAGGGATAGCCCCCCCTCAGGGCCCCCCCCGTAGGGGTTTTTTTCCCCCCCCCCAGTCTTAGGGACCCCCTGTAGGCATAGTTTTTCCCCCCCTCAGGGCCCCCTGTAGGCATGTCCCCCCCCCTTTAGGGGCCCCCCTTTAGGCCCTAGGGACCCCCCCCCGTATTAAAGGCCCCCCTGTAGGCCCTAAGCCCCCCCCAGTATTAGGGCCCCCCCCTTTTTGGCATTGTCCCCCCCCAGTATTTTTTGGCCCCCCATTAGGCCCTAGCCCCCCCCCACAGTATTTTGGGGCCCCATGTAAAGGCCCTAGCCCCCCCCCCCAGTTTTTTTAAAGGGGGCCCCCCTTTGGGATAAACCCCCCCCCCCCCGTATTAGGGCCCCCTGTAGGTATAGCCCCCCCCCCCCAAAAAAATTAGGGCCCCCCTGTAGGCATAACCCCCCCATTATTAGGCCCCCCCTTTTTGGCCCCTAGTCCCCCTCCAGTTTTAGGGCCCCCCTGTAGGCATAGCCCCCCCCCCCAGTTTTTAGGGCCCCCCGTAGGCAAAAGCCCCCCCCCCAAGGGTTTTGGGGCCCCCCCTGTAGGCCCTTTGCCCCCCCCCAGTATTAGGGCCCCCCTTTAAGCATAAAAAACCCCCCCCCCGGATTAGGGCCCCCCCCCTTTTGGGCCCTAGCCCCCCCCCCCGTATTTGGGGCCCCCTGTAAAGGGATAGACCCCCCCCCCATATTAGGGGGCCCCCTTTTAGGGTAGACCCCCCCCCCCCCAGTTTTTAGGGGCCCCCCCCGTAGGGATAGACCCCCCCCACAGTTTAAGGGCCCCCCCGTAGGCCATAGACCCCCCCCCCCCCCCACAGTATTAAAGGGCCCCCCCGTAGCACAGACCCCCCCCACATATTAGGGTTCCCCCCCCCCCCCCCCCCCGGGAGGCATTTGACCCCCCCCCACGTATTAGGGCCCCCACCCCGGTAGGGATAGACCCCCCCGCCACAGTATTTAAAGGGCCCCCTGTAGGCCCTAGACCCCCCCCAAAAGTAAATTTTTGGGGGGCCCCCCGTAGGCATAGACCCCCCCCCCACGATTAAAGGGGCCCCCCCGTAGGCCCTAGACCCCCCCAAAAGTATTAGGGCCCCCGGTAGGCATAAACCCCCCCCCACATAAATTTGGGCCCCCCGTAGGCATAGACCCCCCCCCACAGTATTAGGGCCCCCCTGTAGGCATAAAACCCCCCCCCCCCCCCCTATTAGGGCCCCTCTGTAAGGGATAGAAACCCCCCCACAGTAAATTTGGGCCCCCCCGTAGGCATAGACCCCCCCCCCCCCAGTAAATTTGGGCCCCCCCCGGGAAGGCAAAGACCCCCCCCTTCCCCACAGTATTAGGGCCCCCCTGTAGGCCCGGGCCAAAAAATTGGGTGGCCGGGGCCGGGCACCCCTTCAAGGGGGTGGGCCCGGCCGGTCAGTGCGCACTTTGACAAAACATCTACTTAAATGGGGCCCCCTGTGCGGGGGCCCCCTTTTAGCCGAAGTCGGGAACTCCCTCCCCCTCCTCTCTGTCCCCCGCCCCCGGCCCGGGCCCCCCCTTTAAGCGGGCCCCCCTTATCTCTCCCGGGCCCGGTAAAGCTTAACGGGGTTTTACCCCCTGAAGGCGGGGCCGCCCCAAACATACAGCCAAATATAAAAGGAATGGTTTTTAAATCAAAGCATAAATTTAAAGTTTTACAAATGGAAACCCTGTCAAAGTCCCCAAACCCAAATCCCCTTTGGGAAACTGTGGCAGGAACCCGAAAAATTTCTTTTGCAAAGAAAAATTTCAGCCCCTATATTTTGCAAAGCCGGTAGAGAAAATAAACCCCCAACCCGACTTTCGCCTTAAATTTCAGCTAAAGGTGGGACTTAAAAATTATTTAAACTACAGGGGGGTGAATACATTCCAACACCTTTTTAAAATTTTATAATTTTCAAAAATTTGGAAATGCACGTATTATTTTCTTTACACTTTACACATTTTTTTTGCCCAAATTTTTTATCATTAAAATAAAAATTTAGGTTTATGGCTGTAATGTTCAAGGGGTATGAATACTTTTGCAGTCCACTGTATGCATCAGAATAGTGACATTTATGATACATTTTAACACACATATTGGCCCGTGACCTCATGTAGACACATTTATTATTGTATCAAAATGTATGCAAAAAATGGTGTGTGAACCCAGCCTTCTGATGTAGAGCATGGAAGCAATAGAAAACCTACCATACGGTCTACTGCTAAACAACCAATGCCTTATTCAGCCTATATAAAACACGCCTATGTTAGATCGTATGGTAGGTTTTCTATATGGTCTGACACATCAGTCTAAGGTTCCAGTATATTTATATTGCACTAGTAAATTAGGAGTATCTATCACTGTTTTTCATATAACTATACCCTTTTTTGTGTCTGGGAATTTACTGTATCATAGGACAAAATTAGGGATAGTAGTGAAGTAGGTTAGGTTCCGGTAGGGGTCGTCCTTGTTGGGACGGGTTCCCCTTTTTTGTGGTAGGTAGGGATTTAGTGTTATTTGTTTGTTAGTGTAAGGTTAGTATAGGGTTAAATAGAGGCTATAGGTTTTATGATGTTTATGTTTATTAAAAGTTAAATTTTAATCAAGTATTCTCTACAAGTGTAGTTTTTCTTGGATATGTATGGAGATACTGAGTGGTGATACCAGAAAAGATACCCAGTCCTCAATCAGTTTAGGATGGTTGTTTTGTTGTCTGAGGAAAAGAATGACTCATCTTGGATTTTATGTGTCGCTGTCGAGCATCCTGTCAATTTGCCTTCATTAAATGCTATTCTGCTGTGGCCAGATCCCCACAATACATAAAGCAGCCTCAATAGATGCAGTCTGTACATAGAGATACACAGTACAGCACACATAGTTCAATGCATGCAGTGCTCCCTCTGAGGTTGCTGCATGACTGGATATTCTATATATGTTCCTGCAATACATAATAAGTCCGGTGCGTGCTGTATTGTGTGAAAATTAATTAGTTTTATCTATATTTGGACAGATTTCCTTTTAGGATATATTCACACATAGATTTGTTGAAGGAAATTTCTGCCACTGTTCTATTAAGCTGAATAAGACTTGCAGATAACCATGTCTTTACTACTGACACAACTCAATGTAAGTGAATGTAAATGATATTCAGTCACAATCATTCCTGCCGCTTCTGAATAAACCCATACAGAGCTGTATTTTCTGCATATAACACAGTGGAGGCTAAAATGCTGGAGTGTGGGAGGAAATCACAGCAAGCAGGAGATAAACGGCATGCAGTATAAAAGTCCTGTAGCTGAATGATATCATTTGTACGGCCATTAGTGACCATGATCAGACCCTATCCTAAGAAACCGGTATGATGACTTGGGGTAGGAATACACAGCGTGGCTGTAGTGCTGCCCTGTACAGAAGAGAACTATGCCCCCTGTGTGGCTGCTTCTGGCTGCATGAGATACCAGCAGACTCGTGCAGCCATTGAAGGAACACAGTGGGCATGGTTCTTGTGCAAATCATAACCACACTATGTATTCCAACCCATAAGGCCACAACTAAAGATCATGTCAGGAGAAACCATACGGCAATATAATTGGTAGATGATGCCAGATTGCATTGCGAAAAGTCATGTAGATTAATTACAGATGTAATGCTTGCTGTAATATATTCCTCTTTCCCACATACAATTAGACATTACTGGCATAGCTTACTGTCAGCTTAAAAATCAATGGGTACTATGTTAATGTAGGAATGAAGGGTAATGTATCTAATTAGGAAGCAGCACCATAAGGGATGTCACTAGGCTGTTTTAGCCTGGGCTTGGGCCCTGGATAAATTGGCTGCTGCCTTGAACCTACTCCAGACCAGAGCATCGGGGCCTGCTCAGTATAAAAAACTACTGTTGCGCCCTGCAGTGACTTCATCGCGCCAATGCCTCTCACAGCCATCACTCTGCCTGGACTGTACGTCTAGGAGCTGCCGGAGGAGCGTCCCCTCTGAAGACACGCCACCAGCGCGGGGACGCTCCTCTAGTGGCTCCTAGGCCGTACAGCCCAGGCAGAGTGACGGGCAGAAGAGCGAGGCGCTCAGCAGGGGAAAGAGAAAGGTAAGTATTATTGTTATTTTTTTCATTGGCAATGTATAAACTTATCTACCTATGAAGGGATGTCTATCTGACTATGGAAGGGACCTATGTACCTGCCTACCTACAGAGGGGACCTATGTACCTGCCTAACTATAGAAAGGACTTATGTACCTGGCTAACTATGAGAGGACCTATATACCTTCCTAACTATGGAGAGACTTATATAACTTCCTAACTATGGAGGGGACCTATATAATCGCCTAACTATTGAGGGGACTTATATACCTGCCTTACTATGGAGGGGCCTTATATACTTGCCTAACTATGAGGGGGACTTATATACCTGCCTAACTATGGAGGGGGCTTATATACCTAACTATGGAGGGGATTTATATACCTACCTAAGAAAGGGACTTATATACCTGCCTAACTAAGAAGGGGAACTATATACCTGTCTAACTATGGAGGGGATTTATATACCTAACTATGAAGGGGAGTTATATACCTATCTAACTATGGAGAGCAATTACATACATAACTAAGGAGGGGACCTATATATCTACCTACTGAGGGGGTATATATAACTACCAAGGGGGCCTATATACTTATTTAATATAAACACTGCAAAAATGGTGACAGACGTAAACGCTATTTCCTGCACGTGCTAAAGGTGCGGGAACGCACACGCCGGCCAGCAGAGACAGCACAGAGAGCGAGGGGAGTGGAGTAACTATGGCTGGGGCTAGAACTGTGGGTGCAATATATGTAATTGCGGGAAGCAGCAGGCGAGGACCTCAAGTATAGTGATCATCGAGCGGGGGAAGAAGCAGGAGAATTCTACCAGGGCAGGGCCAGGATATGTGACGTGCAGGGAACAGGACAGAAGATAGACAATAACTAGAGTTCCAATTCCTCACTGATCTCCACTTGCTGTCAGACCTCATAAAGATGTATATAATTGGAGTCATACGGGGATACAGTAGGGACTTAAAGAAGTCTAAGTGCCGTTTTACTTCTTGGCATACACATTTGTGTATACGAACCCTTAGGTAGAAAAAACCTGTAGAGAACTAATGACAGAGAAGATGGGCAGGCAGAAGTATGTGGCACCAGCACTCACCCCGTCTCTGCCGGCCTTCTATTTACCCTGGCTTCAGCTGAATGGGATATCACCACTGCGACCACAGACTGGCTGCAGCACTCACGTGCCACTGTCTGATGTCAATGCTACAAATGGTGACATCAGGCAAAGGCACGTGATTGCTTCAGACTGCGACTGCAGTGGAGAGGTTCTGTTCGGCTATAGCTGGAAATAATTAGAAGACTGGTGGAGATGGCAGCAGCGCTGGAATGCAGGTTAGAAGAGAGGTGGGTCTAACCATTTTTATTTTTATCAGAGCAGCAATATTCTCAAAATGTGTTACTAAAATAACCTGGATAGTCCTTTTGAAGAATAGCTACATTTATACAGTCCTACTGTTAATAACGGCACTTTAAGGGCAAGCATAAGGCTGATATGGCCCCCAGTGAAAAGAAGTTTAACACCTCTGCTATAAAGCAAATGTAGACTGAATTGGACTATGTTTGCTTTCTTTCTTGGGTGTTTATGCACAAAGCAGATTAATTGTAGTATTTTATGTGACTTAAAAATCCATTCCAGCCTTTTCTGATGAATGTAACAGTCGCAGAAATGTCCACAACAAATTAGCTGCCATTGAATATTCCATTACAGCTCATGCAAAGGAGTGTATCTATGAACGGTGTTACATGGATCCCAAGTACACTACCCATAGGGTGACATGTATGAACGGGGCTGCGTCAGGTATCTGGCGTCTTTACAGCCCAATATCAGGCGCAGCCGCGTTCATACATGTTTGGTCGGCGGGGCGCACTAGAACCGTAGCGCAGCTACATATTTGTAGCTTCGCTATGGAATTTCTGGGTGCATTACAGTTAGAACAGGTAGGGCACTTTCAAAGTGGTTTACCTGAGCCAGAAATGTCGCCCAAGCGCCGGAATGCGCCTCATTTATGACCCGCTGTATAGTGGGCTCATAAATCAGGCGCATTCTATGCCTTTTTTATGCGCATGTAAACGCCAAATTTCATGCATGTCACCTAGAGTGTTCTAATCAACCTGTTTTCACATCCAACGTACACAAAGAGGCAGAAACATATTTATTTTCTCGTAGATTCAGAGTTCATGACATGCTACATCATGAATGGTGCTCACTAAGGCTAGATTCACACAGCATCGGATAAAAACCGTCGGAGAGTTGACCTTTTTTTTCTATGCACGACTGCGGTTTTTGTCACTTGATTTTTTGTCATCGGACCATACAATTGATTGTATGGGAAAGCGACGACAAAACGCAAAATGCTGACGGATTATACAACATGTTGGTAAATCTGCCGGCATCAGAAAACGAGCTTAAAAAAACCACCTGTGTAGACTACAGGTCGTTTTTTCTATGAAAGTATATTCAAAACAGTCGGATTTTTAGTGATCAAAACTACTAAAACCTACGAAAATCCGGAGGTTTTCTTGTTCTTTGTGGACATAGTCTAATAGAAGCAGTGATTTAAGTGAAAACCTTTGTTTCATGTGCTAATCTTACTAAACTGCACTGGAGTAAAGTGTTCCAAATGTATTTTGAGGAATAACTCTTAAGGTCATGTCCCCACTGCACGGGTTTTCTGCCGGTTTTTTCAGCCGGTTTGCGGTTTTTCAGACCGCGTGAAAAACCGGCCGAAAATCAGCACAATTGTGCTCTATGGAAAACCTGTGCAGCAGTCCCCACTGCACGGGTTTTCCACCTGGCGGTTTTGTCGCCGGCGGACCAGCGACAAAACATTGAACATGCACAATCTTCCGTCCGGGGCCCGGACGGCACAAGTGCATCTCAATGGGCGGGGGGAGGGCTGTTCTCCGCACATCGCGGAGAAAAGCCCCCCCCCCCTCCCCGCGGCCGTGGGGACGGCCGCAAAACCGGACAAATACCGGCCGGCAAACCAGCCGGTATTTGTCCACTGCCGTGTAAACTGCCCCTTAATATCTTAACCACACCTTTGAACAGCCAGTATGCCAGAAATACTGGCATACATCGAGTGATGGGTTCCCCCATGAACCTGGGTGTGCACATATTTACCTCGATTGGCGAAAAGCAGTTTTCCCATGAATAAAGCCAAGCATACCCACTTGATTCTCATAGAAGTGAATGGAGAGGATGGCTGGAGGCACCACCCTCCTCATTCTCATGCACAGTCAACTTGTAGCTGGCTGTGAATAACCAGTGCAGGGAATTTTACTTTGTGGTAAAAGCCATTTAAGTATCCCATACTATGTGATATGTTTTAGAAATATTTCTAGATCTCTAGAAATACGTAACACAGAATGATAAGAGTATTATCTCCATTTATTTTGAAGACAATAATATGTTATTATGAATGGATTAACAGAAAGGTAATTCATCTGCTGATTCCTCTTAAACTCAAAAGTACTCTACTGCACCCTAGTGGAGTCAGGAGCTCATAAGAACAATTGTGAATTTTTTTAAAATTTTGTACATAATACAGTAATCCCTCAAGTTATAGTGGCCTCTGCATACAATATTTTCAACATATAATGGTCTTTCATGGCACATTGTATGTTAAGTGTTCTTTCAAGAAACAATGTCCCAGACACTGATCAAGTCAATTATCATGAACATTTTACTTGTAAAACATCTGTACTATTGAAGTGTATGCAGTGATTGGCGGACTAGTAGCGCCTCTCTACGGTACAGTGCAGAACTACATGTTCTTTACTGCTCTTTATATATACCAGGATGAGCGGCTTCTTTGGGCAACAGGCGAGGGTAGGCCTTTTTTTTTCTTGTACACAGTATATAAAGTACATGACCCAAAGAAGCTCCCATCCTCAATAAGAAAGTGATTTCCAGCTTCTCTTTCTTATGTTACATGTAAGGACTTGTTTTGTTGTGGATGGGAACAAAAATTTTATATGTGTGATCCTTTGTGTCTCCATTTTAACCCCTTAAGCTAGGGGTGTCACTGCGGTCCTCCAGCTGTTGGGAAACTACAACGCCCATCATGCATTTGTATAATCTATAACAGTGGGCATGATGGGAGTTGTAGTTTCCAAACAGATGGAGGGCCGCAGTTTGACACCCGTGCCTTAAGCCGAACGCCTGAAAAGTAGTTAATGACCATACATGCTGTTTTTGCCTCCTTATGTTTCAACAGTTGTAACTTTTTTATTTTTTCAATGACGCAATTGGATGAGGCCTCATTTTATTCGAGACAAGTTGTACTTTATGGGGGAATAGTTTAAGTTCACTTATAACTAATTGCAGAATTTTTTTTCAAATTTATTTTTTTTTTTTACACCATTCACATTTCACACTTAATAACTTGTTAGACTAATTCTACAGATTATTACGGTCGTGTGGATACCTAATATGTGTATTTTTTTTGTGTGTGTAATGTATGCACAATTTTTTTTCATTAGATATTTATTTTTATTTTCTTTTATTCTTTTTTTTTTACACTTTTTATAGTTTTTACTTTTTTTTTTAATCCCATGAAGGGATAACTGTTACTTTTTTTTTTTTTTACACTTAGTAATGTATTAGCATATTCATAAATGCTAACACATTGTAATCTGTGTCACTTTGACACAGGCAGTGATCAGGGCAGCTCACAGTCTGCCCTGATCACTGGTTTGATACACAGACAGCCCTGGGGCTACTGGAGGTCCCCAGCACGGACTGTGCAGCCGTTCCCCAGGCTCTGTTGGGTCACCGGGTGTTCTGATCAGCCGACAGAGCAGGGAAACCCTTTGATTGCGCTGCGATGATGAACTGCGGTAATCAAAGGGTTAAAGCACCAGAGAGCGGAGCAAACTCCAATGTCTGCAGCGACACCAAAAGACGTCGGTGCAGATGAATGACCTGAAATGCCCGACGTCAAAAAGACAGTGGGCCGTCGTTAAGGAGTTAATGGATTAGTTAATATAAAACCACGTATGCCTTTGCACATGGCACATAAAAGCTGCCTGTATAACTTTTTTCTAATATGTTTCTAAAATGGCTGCTACATATTTTGCTTATAGAGATAACTGCTGTATAATCCAAGATGGAGCCTCTTTCTGGGACTACAACCAAGGTTCAGACATTCCTGAGCTAAAGGGAGTATATCCCAAATAAGGATGTAACCAATCACAGACTAACCACTATGCCCATGTGATGCTTTCTTATCACACTAATATAAAACCTGCCATTTTTGATAATAAAGACAGAAAGTGTATTCAGACCAGCAGAGCATGGTGTGATTTCTTTCTCAGTGCACCTTTATAACCTAGAATAATTTGGAGACCGCACTAGGATGTAGAGCTCCTTTGAGGTTCCATGCATTTCAGCTTTATTTGTATTAGTTGTCTGTGTAATTTTCTTTCATCTTCTTTTTGCATTATGTTGGGTAACATTTGGGGCCTTTAAACCAATTACCAGCTTTCCATAGACTTATGGTTTCAACATACAATGGCTGCCTTGGAACCAATTAATATTGTATGTTGAGGGAGCACTGTACACAGTCAAATTATGGCCACCAGCTAAAATCCAGGGTAACCGCTGTGTACAGCACGTATACGGAAGTGACTCAATAAGATCCTAGTAGGTTGTCACAGGGATCTGGAACAATGCTGACTGCAGTGCATCCAACAGCTGCTGGAGGGTGCATGGGGGGAAGATCCAAAGAGCAAACACATATGCTCAATTCGGTTAAAGTCTGTGGAATTAGTTGACCAGGGTGATATTTGGAAGGTATTGGTCATGCTCTTTCAAACAATGTTGGATATTTCTAGCTGCATGATGTTGCATTGTCTTGGGGGAAGATCCCATCCACCCCAGGGAAGACAATCAGCATGTATGGGTATATGGGATCTGCAAGGATGGCTTCATACTTATATCAGTTGAAAGTGCCATCCATGTGGATGAGTGGTCCAGAGAATTCCACGAAAACATTCCCCAAATCATAACACTGCCACCACCAGCTTTTATTCTTCCAGCAATGATTGCAGGGTATTTGTTCTCTAATGTTTCTCGCCTGACATGCCAACATCCACCAGTTCAATAAAGCAGAAAATGTGACTCATCGGAGAAGGGAACCTTTTTCCAATCTTCAGAGATCCGATTCCAATTCTACTGTGAAAATGTAAGCTTTTTCTCCAGATGTAACTTCATTAGTAGAGGTGCAGTGACCCAATGTCTGCATGGCCCCTTACACAGTAGAGTTCACCAAACTGTTGTTTTAAACACACAACTGGTAGACACCAGGTTCATTATTGCAGTGAGCTGCCCCCCTGTAGCGTGTTGGTCCGCCCTCATGCACTTAGATATTTGTGTGATATTTGCCATTCCTGTTGTTCCTTCTTTGTAATAGGTGTGTGTCTTTGCACACTCTGGTTCTGTCAGCGCTGACTAGACATTGTTAGACTGTGCATGGACACCCACCAAGTGGTAACTCCCAGTTGTCAATTTACACATACATTTCCAGGAAGAATAACAGAGGAAAGACACAGCTGATTCTCCAGAATTGTTGTTTTGTTAGGACTACAAATATTTCCTAGAACACAGTGAGAACAAGTTCTATTTAAAGCTGATTATTAGGTGTAAATGTATCTTAATTCCTAAGTACATACAATATATGTACATCTGATTGATCGCCATCACCAATGGGAAGATGGCTATGAAAAGAAAGCTAAACTGCAGATGTGCATGAGCTGTAGTGAGTAGTGGTGTAAAAGTTGTATGATCATCCTAATTGGAACATATTTGATATGAGCACTAATGCCAGCCAACTGGTATTACTTGCAGACTTGCACAGATTGTCAGACTGAATGGGACATATTTATCAGCAGAATTAGACATAAAGGGGTTTTCCAGCTTATATGCCCGATAAAAAAGAAAAAAAAAACAATACTCACCTTTCCCTGGGGAGAAGCAGTGCTGGAACAGAGGTGAGGATGAAGCTAAGTATATGTTTTTTTTAACTGGGCACCAGTACCTTATTATTTCGTTGTTCAATAAACTGGAAAACCCCTTTATCTGTGGCCTGCAATGGTCATGTATGCTGAGAAAATCTTCTGAGCTGTATATCCTGAAGTTCCCATAAACTACAATAAGTGCATGTATACCACAAATGTGTAGGACCCCACAGCTTCAACTGTACAGGAACATGTAATTGACTGCACTATTCAATGTAACTGCTACCATGTTTCTCCAAAAATTAGACAGGTCATATATAATTTTTTTTTCTCCCCAAAAACAGCTAGGGCTTATCATGGCGATGTGGCTTATTTTTTTAACTAAACAATTTTTTTGAATTCATCTTTTTGAGCTCATGAACTCAGGAGAAAAGGAAGCCCCTTTGGGCAATTTTGTCATGAAAGGACAAATAAGAGTCACTACAATTCAGGTGCCTAAAAGATCACCAGCCCAACATGCAGGGAAGCCCACCAAGATACAGTAACAGGGTGGAGATGGGTCAAGGAAGTGCCATTGAGAAAACGTCAGCCGTCTGAGCAGTCCCACAGGTGATGCTGCAAAGAATTGAGCAGGCAGCACAGCACAGTACCTGAGGCTGCCTGTTGCAGTTTATTCCCCTGGTAGTGTTGCACTCAAGAGTCGGGCAGCCTTCTGTGCATGTTGTCTGTTCTTCTGATGGCTGCTCCCGGATGGTTAGCGTTGTGGAGCGTGGAGCCCACTTGACGAGGAGGCAGTAGATCAGCGGCCTTGTGATCAAGATGGCAGATCCCTCTCCTCTATGCAGGAGATGGCTGCTCTGACGTGGTCATCCCTGATCAGCATTCCTAGCTGTAACTAGGGCTTATTTTTGGAGCAGAGCTTATTTTTCAAGCCTATTCCAAAAACCCTGGAAAATCAAGCTAGGGCTTATAATTGGGGTAGGACTCATTTTTGGAGACATAGTGTAAATAGCGGACAAGGCTGAAAAAAGACACAGGGCAAACAAGTCCAATCTATGACCTTACTTAGTAGAACCAGAGGAAGACAATGACTCATTAAAGCAGATACCATTTGCAGTACTCTATATGAATAATTCACTCTTGACTCCAGTATAATAAGAAATAAATTTAATATGAAAGGGGTTTCTAAAACATACATTTAAATTTTTAAAGTCTCAATAAAAAAAAAAAATTCCCCAAACCACAGTTTAAAATAAGTACAAAAAGAAGGGATATGAAAAAACAAAAAAATTGTGCAAATTTAAAAAAGTCCCCACTACTCCAATGCAAAAAAAAACCAAAATATACTATAAATCGGGGAATAACCCAAAACCACTATCTAATTTACAAATTTTCCAAGTACTGCCCAAAAAAATGCACATTTAAAAGAAATTGTCTGTAAGGGGTTTCCCCAACCCGCACGGGTTTTAGTCGGTTTTCCAGGGGATTCGGTTTTTCAGTTTTGCCTAAAAAAAAAATGGGGCCCAATGGTGCTCCTATGGAAAAAACCCTTTCAGCAGTCCCCCCACCTTTCACGGGTTTCCGCCCGGGGGGTTTATCAAACCACCGGTTTTCCTGAAAAACATTGTGCTTGCCCAATCTTTTTGTCCTGTTTCCCCGGAAAGGGGAAACTGTGCAAGCCAAAAGTGAAAAGGGGGGGGCCCTTTTCTTCCTTTTGGCCGGAGAAAAAGGGGGTCTCTCCCCCCCGCCCCCCCCCGCGGGGCCCTGTGCACTGCACACAACCCGGGGCAAATTTTCCCGGAAAAAAAAAAACAAAACCGGTTTTTGGGTTTCCTTTCGGTTGGGGGGCGCAGCCTTTAGTCTTGGGTTTTTATGGGTTTAAATTTTCAAATCAGTCCCTTGATGGGGAAACCCGTAGGAAAAGAAAAATGGTTTTGGGGGGAATTGTTATTCATTTGGGGGTATTTAAGGGAAAAATTCAGTCATGGAAAGGTTTCCGGGGGGGTTTGCCCTTGTTGGGATGGGTGCTCTGCGTTATAGGTCACTAGGATAAGATAGCCATTATAGAGTTTTTAGGGAACGGCTATGTCTATACAGCTTAGTTAAAAAAAAAAGTTTAAAAATTGGGTGGTACTTAACTTTGCCGCAAACCCGGGGTTTTTTTTTAAGAAAGACGAGGGCGGTTTTTTCTGCCAAACCCAAAAAAACATTGAAAGGCTTTCAAAAATTTTTTGGCAGAAAATTTTGAACATGTTGTATTTTTACTGGTGGAAAAGGAAAAAGCGGTTTAGAAACCTCCGTAAAATAAACGGGTTTTTGTAGATTCCAAACACAATTTTCTAATGCGGGCTATGGAGCACTTGGGTTTTTGAAACGGATTTTTTGGCGGATTCTAAATACTGAATCTGCGTAAATCCAATCAAAAACCTGTGTTGTGTAGACATAGCAAAAGACTCATCTCACTGTATATCCAGTGTATATTGAAGACCATCTGCTCCTGAAGTTGGGGAAAAGTGACCCTTTTTGACTCCTTTCTGTATGATATAGTGCTCTGTGACAATTTCCGTTATGTGCACTTTTTTACTGCACTTGGACTATTATGATTAGTGGTCTTGTTATTTGCCGAGTACAGTATATTGGTTTTTGTGCATTGGGCTAGTGCGATTTTTTACTGAAATGACATGTATGTACTTTTTTGGGTTTGGGGGAATTTTTTTTATTAACAAAAAAGTGAGTTTTAGATTTACCCCCCCCCTTTTCATCTTCAATGTTTTATGGCGTTTGGAGCCTTTAAGTATTTTCTGGTTACTGGGAACACTTTCCCTTTTTTAATTTTATCAGAATAAATCCCTGGATCAACATCTCATCTATGGACACTAGTCGCCATAACCTGTCATATTCTAATTTTTCAGAAAAGGCATCTAGCCCCTTCTTGAACTTGATCAATAAATCCACCATCACATGGTCTTGCCTTAGCGACCTCCATAGTCTCACCGCCCACTGGGTTAGGCTCGGTTCACATCAGCGCTGGAAGTTCCTTTAAGAGCGTCCATTACAGATCCTGTCAAGAACAAAAGAGAAAGAGGGTCGCATTCACATGTTTGTTTCTAGTACGAGGGACCCACTGGTCAAAAAGGGTCTGTTAGGGGGTTGGGGGGCCCTTGTGTAAAACAGTTTGGGTTTTCTCTTCTGAAAAAAAACTTAAACAGGGTTTTTTCTCATACATCGATTCATCCTACCTCACCTGTTTTCTCATTTCATTTTCGAAACAGTGTTACTGGCTTCCACTCCTGGGGGACCTGTGGGGGCACCAGGTCTGTAGCTATGCGAACAGCGCTGGGGCCCTTTAGCAGAGATAGGACGGTCTGTAGCATAGAAAACCAGTGCTGGGACCTATTAGGAGATTTTAGACAGTTTGTAGCTATAGCAACCAGGCTGGCAGCCTATTGGAGAGATTTTAAAAGGTCTGTAGCAAGCAACCAGTGTGGCAGTATCAGGAGAGATTGAACAGGGGTCTGGAGCTTTTAGCAACCGTGCTGGCAGCTTTTGGAGAGATTGAACAGGGCTGTAGCTTTTAGCAACCATGCTGGGCCTATCAGGAGGATCAAAAGGTCTGTTGCTATTGAGAGGATAGCAGCCCATACAAGAGGGGGAATTTGGAATGGGAATATGTTAATGGACACTATTGCAAATGACTTGTTTTTTCAACATCTTTTAAATTAAAAAAATCCCTTTAGGAACAACCCTTTTAACTGGAAATAATACACAGGGACCTGTTTTGTAAATCCCAAATTTACATGTGCAAACCCCTTGCGACCCTGGTAAGGGTGAGCATACTTCTACACCAATGTGTGACTTCAGGGGGATACCTTGCCATGGGCCCGTGCGGTAATATTACTGCGCTACCTTCCCCGGACCGCCAAAGTAACACAACGACACGTGTGCAGACTGAGCGTTCAGCGTGCGCCTAGATTAGAACAAGGGTGACATCACGTGACTTCACGAGCAGCTGAACGACTACTAAACACGCCGATACCTTGCACAGCTACACAAGCCCCGCCCCCTCCAGCACGTAGGGGCCCGCCCCCAGGGGAAATCACGTTCGGGTTGTTGCCCTGACGTCATTATCGCGACTACTGTGGTGATTCGTGCTTGGGTCGGATCCTGCTGCTACACTGCGGTTGTTCAGGTGCGTTTGCCGCGTCCTCATGTGGAGCGGCGCCCGGGTACACGTGGTGTGCTTGGTCCGTGCTGGTTTTTAGAGCGTAGTGTAACCTTACGCTGTGTCCTCAATTCCCCTCTGTGGTCTTGTATGCAGCGGGTGTGTTCCCTCAGCGCTTCGTGAGTATTAGGAGCGGGATAGGGAGCGCTGTACAGGTTCCCTCCAGCTGCTGCCTCCAGGTGCAGATAGACCATAGGTGGCCATCACTGTATAATATGGAGACTGCTGTGTACCCCCTGTAGAGGTGAGCGCAGAGGGTTGGGTGTACACACAAGCACCTCTCCATTACAGGGCTACTGGCCTCTCCTCTTGGATCCTGCGCTGTTGTCTCTACTGTATTGGTCATGTGCCATCAGCAGACATCGCCGTTCAGGGCTCATCTGCAGGGTTTTACAGTCGTATTTTGACATTGTTTTTGGGTTTTGAAACCAGTGAAAATCTGACTATATAATAAATCCTCCCCATAGACCTCAATAGAAAATTCGAGCTGTAGTTACACGGCTCAGCTTGTCTGAGGTCGGGTTTCAAAACTGAAGGCTGCAAAAAATATGGAACATGCACATTCTTCCAGATTTTTGGCTTCAATGTTAAAGGGGTGTTCCAGGATCTAACAATGGTCGCTGGTCTGACTGTGCAGGAGTAAAAATAGAAGCTAAGCTTCGTACTTACCTCCCAGCTGCCGATCTGTTCATCCCGGATGTAAGCAGTGAACGTTCATCGTTCGCGTGACAGGTGCAGCCAATCACGGGTCATAATTTCACTTGCACATGACCACTCTGACCTGTAATTGGCTGCAGCTGTCACATGATTGAAGACCGTGCAGTGATGAATGGACCGGTACCTGGGACTGAACGGTAGCGTCCAGGAGGTAAGTATGAGGCTTAGCTTCTATTTTTACTCCTGCCCTCACAGACCAACAAGCAATGTCAGATCCTGGAACATCCCTTTAAGAATCTGAAAACTGGATCAAAAAACGAAAACCAGGTGAAATATAAGTTGAGTCCGATCAGTATTTTGTCTCTACCATGTGGATGCAGCCTTAGCCTGGGCTCATGCTGCCTTATTCAGTATGTTGCAGGTATCCCTCTGGGTATTAGAAGGCCACATTATGCTATTTAAAAAAACAGAAAAAATATCCTGGGCAAGCCCTTTAATTCTCTCCCAGGATGTGGCACTGGGGAGTTGTAGGTGTCTGTTGTGGGAATACCCAGTTCACATTTATGATAGAACAGGCTATACTTCAATGGGTGTCCCTTCACATTAAAGGAGTTGTCTCATTACGAGCTTTCAGCCTGTCAGTGTCCCTGGTAAGTTGAACTGAGGGGCGTGCTTCTTGGTCTGTCTCTTCTGCTCCCTCTCCCCCCTCCCATCAGGCACACAGGAGCTACGTAACTTCTATACAAGTGGGGGTGGGGGTGGGGGAGGGGTTTGCTCTCAGAAGTTCACCCTTGTGTGTGCCTGCTAGGTCTGTTACGCGAGAGGGCTGATCTATGAGTGTAGAGAGGAAGGTGAAGCTGATGTGTATTGCTAATAGAGCAGAGGGGAGGCATGTGTTCTATATCCCGCTGGTTAGCTTACAATTCTCCCGACTCTCCAACAACAACAAGGGCCAGTGTTACTATACTCAGGTGTGGTCTCACTAATACTGGAGTACATTAAGTTATTCACATGCTGTCTCTATAGTATTAGTATAGTCACAGTTCCAAAGACATTATCATGATTATAGTACAGACAGGGTCACTGCTTTCACATCTATTGTGTAAGAGAGCAGGAGGAAGCAGCAGGCACACCAGGGTTAATCCAGGCAGTAAGGACACAGACGACAGAGTTCCTCCCCCGCAGAAGGCATTTCTGTGCTGGAGGGGCTCTCTGCTCCAAACCTGTCTTCAGAAGGTGATGAGTCATTCAGACCTTGACAGCCAGTAAGATAAAAGGATCAACTGGTCGGCTAACTTATAGAGATTTGAGGTGCGGATGTAGTAAGTAATACTAACAGGGCTAGCTCAAAAATCGAGTTAGGACATTGGTAATGAAAAAATTTATTGCATAGCTGCTTGTTTTTTAAAGATCTTTAAATTAAAACCCAATCATTGTAGCGAGACAACCCCTTTAACTCAGCTGTACTCCTAATGCCTGTGGGAGTGAATGGAGAGAGTTGTGCATGTGTGGCCTCTCCTGGGTGGGGAGGTTCCTTGTTATTGAGACACATAGGTCCTGTTGAGATGCCAGGGATATCATGGATGGGAATAGCACTTTAAAGGAAGTGGGTCATCAAAAAATGACTCATTGTTTAACTCACGTTTTTATCTTAAACTTTTTTTTGGAATTTTTCTTATGTATTTTTTTTTTCCATATCACTTTCAATATTTTTAACAATTAAGTCCTGCAGTTTTCCTTTTGTCCACTAGGCCTAATAATTTTCTGACACTTCCTGTTCTGTACAGAAAGATTTTCAGTAGTCTGCTCATTATCAGCACAAAGAGGGTCAAACTGATAAGGGAGACACCAGTGTGTGAATAGATAACACAGGATCCACCAGTCACAAGAGGAGACTGTCACAGCTCCTCCTCTCCCCACCTTGCACACTGATTTCTTTCCAAGTCACAGAGCCTAGAAAACTTTCCTATAGAAGTCAATGGGACTGAGTCAGTCTTAAGTCTCCTTTGTGCATGAAGCTGCTGTAAGTATCTCTCTTGACTGCTGTTTTAAAGCTGTGGAATACAAGGCTAGTGGCCAAAGTGAAAAACTGCAGGACTTAAGAATTATAAATAATAAAAATACTGAAAAATGATTCTGGGAAAACGAAAAAAAAAAAAATTCCTAAAATGTGTTTAACATAACGTGAATTAAACAATGAGTCATTTTTGATGATACATTCCCTTTTTAGTAAAAGTGGGGTGATGACTAATTCTGGTTCTAACTGCCAGGGAAGAGAAGATGGTGGTAAAGACTCTGCATGGCTACATGCCTTTTCTGTTATTGCTTTATCATGATGCTGTATCACAACAGGAGGTGGAGATGCTTTGATATGAACAGGACCTGTAACCTCTCCTGATCTGTTTGTTTTAGTAAATCCTTGTTCCCTGTGAAATAACAATTCTGGAGCATCTTGTCTTGTATCTCTGTGTTGTGCTTTTCCTCTGTTATTCCTGCAAAAAGTGGATGACTGAATCTGTCAGCTGGGTGTTACCAATTGGGTTTGTATCTCTGCACAGTCTGACACTATCAATCAGTGCTGGCAGTCAGTGAGTGCAGGGACACGCCTTTTTTAAAATTAAGTATGGTAACGCCTATCTGACTTGGTAATCTGTTTCTAGGAGGAATAACCGAGAAACAACACAGAGTTATAAGAGAAGAGACTCCAGAATTCTTTCAATGGGAACACAAGGATTTACTAACGCAGACATGACGGGAGAGGCCGCAGGTCCTCTTTGTAGCTGGGGGAAGACTTTTACTTTCTTGATCTACTTATTTATATATATATATTTTTTTTTTCTATCTCAGAATGACTGACACAAGTGATATAAAGCAGACCTATGAGAAGATGTTTTCTCACCGGTTCACAGCAGAGGATGCTGGGTATCAAGAGTATTTGAAAATGCCAGACTGCCAGCCACCTATTGTTGAAGACTGGAGGGGAGGCAACCAAAGGAACCAGGACAGGTAGATGTATACAATTGTGACAAAACAGGGGTTGCCTTATGTTTTGCAACCCTTTTCATGGCACATGGTGCCCATCTTCGTTCTCCTATTTTACCTTTATCTAAGCACCACTATCCGCAGAGGAGGACCACCTATGTAAACTAGACAATATCTGTGGATTATAATATGCTTCCCATTATCCTGTGTTTTCCAATTAGACTTGTATAACCTCTGTGGTTCTTCAGCAGCTTGATTTTTAGTATGACTTAATAGACTTTTCTGTCCTTCAAGAACGTTCGTAAAACTGCATTGAATTGTTGGTTTTTACATAAACATTTCTTACATATTATTTATTTTGAAGGGCAATTGATTCCATGGCGCTGCACATTAATGGGGGTTTACATACATAACATATGTCAAACAAGTTCAGTGATAACGAAGAGTGACTGACCATGGCCACAACAGGGGAAGTGAGGGCCCTGCCCGTGAGGGCTTACACTCTCCACGGCGGGGGGAGACAGAAGGTGAGGGGGCAGACATTTTTGTGGGGTACTACAGTGACAGCAGGGTTATTGTAGGTTATAGGCAGTCCAGAAGAGGTGGGTTTTCAGGTTGCTTTTGAACCCGGTGATGGTGGAGGAGTCTTATGTGTTGGGGTAGAGAGTTCCAGAGTGTGGGGGAAGCACGAGAGAAGTCTTGGAGGTGGTTATGTGAGGAGCTGATAAGGGGAGGAGCAGGAGAAAGAGAAAGAAGGTCCTTGGCTGTGAGGAGCGGAGGTTGCGGTTGAGGGAGGTTTGGAGATAAAGGCAAAGATGTTGGAGGGGACGAGGTTATGGAGAGCTTTAGGTTCTGGTTAGTAGCTTGAACTGGCTTTTCTGGGCAATGGGTAGCCAGTGAAGGGATTGGCTGAGGGGAGAGGCAGAGGAGGAGAGAGGTGGATAAGACGGGCAGCAGAGTTGAGAATGGTTTGAAGGGGAGCAGGAGTGCTTGATGGTGAGGCCACAGAGTAGTATGTTGCACGTAGTCTAGGCAGGAGATGTCAAGTGCGTGGACAAGCAGTTTTGTAGTGGTCGAAGTTGAGGATTAAGCGGATGCGAGAGATATTTTTCAGGTGGAGGCGGCAGGCAGAGGTAAGGGCTCACATATGTCAAGCATGTGGGCCCAATGTGGTTTCAACTGGACTGAAAGCTGTTTTTTGTTTTATGCACTTTATTATAGGTGTTACCTTGGATGGATAGAATTATTTTTTTTTGTCTAAGTTAAACCCATCTGCATAAACTTACATAGTTTGTAACGCCAAAATAAGACAAGACGTCCATCCACTTCAGCCTACTGTGCTAGTGTTCATCCAGAATAAGGCCAAAAAATTCCCCAGGAGGTTGAAGCCAATTGTCCTTATTTTAGGGAAAAAAAATTCCTTCCCGACTCCAATCTGGCAATCAGAATAAATCCCTGGAGCAACGACCCCTCTCCTCAATCCTAGTCACTATAACATGTTATATTATTACACTTGGAATTGCATCCAAACACTTTTTAAAATGGTAGTGAATTCTACATGTACAAGTTCTCTGGCAGAGAGTTCCACAGTCTCACTGCTCTAACAGTAAAGAATCACTTTCTATGTTTATGTAGAAACCTTTCCTCTAGACACAGAGGATGCCCCCTTGTACTGGGTATAGAGAGATCTCTATATTGACCTTTAATATATTTATACATATTATGTCCCCCCCCTGTGAAACATAATCTTTGCTGGGTTTTTGCAGTCCACCCAGTCCTTTTATTATTTTTGTTGCCGACTTTGTACCTGTTCAAGCTCTACAATGTCTTTGCTGTGCACGTGGTGACCAAACCTGTACTGACTATATTTTCCATGTGTGGTCTAACAGTGACTTGTATAGTGGTAGAATGATGTTCTCATCATGTGCCTCTATGCCCCTTTTAATACACCCTATAATCCTTTTTGCCTTGGCTGCTACAATTAAGTTTACTGTCCACCAGGATTCCCAAGTCCTTCTCCATGTACTTTTCCCAGCGTTTTCCCGTTTAACATGTAATCATGGAATGGATTTTTTTCCTCCCATGTGCATTACACTTGAATTTGTCTGTGCTTAAACCTCATCTGCCATTTATTGCCAGGCTCCAACTTATCCAGATCCCTTTGTAATAGAACATTATCTTCCATTGTGTTGTTTACCTTACAGAGCTTTGTATTTTACAGTGTTGCATTAATGTGTTTGTCGATCACAGGTATAGAGATAACAGGCGCCAAAGAAGCTGGGAAGGAAGACGGGATTGGTCCAATAACAGCTATAACCAACAGCGAGGCGGTAGAGGCTGGGGCAATAACCACAACCAATACAGACAGGAACGAGGACAGTCCAACTATCATCCTGGGAACCAGAGATTTTACCCTGACCGTTATTAGTAATATTGTTTTTGCTAGAGACATTTGTTTGCATGCATGGAGATGACCAGCAATTCCTATGGTAATTGCATGACCTGGAATAAAATGTACCTTTTTTTTTTTTTTTTTAATTGCACATGCCTAAACGTGTTTTTGCTCTTCTCTATTCAGTTAGGTAGTCTCAGCTGATGATGTGGGTGAAGAATAAGGCAAGGGGTGATGTGCCTCAAACGTGCCAGCATGCAGCTATACTAATTTTGAAAAAAAAATATTTTGGATGTGCTGACCAATTTTTGCTTTTTGGATTGTTTGCATTGGTGAGTGGCAGTCTCCGTTTTGGTTGTGCACTTCTCCTATCCACACAGACAGTTTTTAATGAGAGCAGAGTGTCACTGGGATCTTCTGTCTCTGAAAACATGGAGGTCTGAACCGAGTCAAAATATTAGATTAGGTTCTCATCTGTATTGACGTCACCTTGTTGCAGTGGATGGACAATTAGTTTTAATCAAAAAATGTATGCTAAGAACCTCAAATTTTCATGTATCCTAAAATGCATTGGCACAGAGTGTTTTAGACATAAGCGCTGACCAGCACGTACATCATAAATGCCCACCATATAGTGGTGTGCACAGTACGTGCTGCTATATGCCGTTTGAACATATCCTTAGCTATACCATTAAAACCACTGCCAGGTAAAGTGAATATCATCAGTAAGGAAAAGTCACTCTTTTGAAGCATGTTTATTGGAAGCAAAAGGATCTAAGTGACTTTGGCAAAGGTGAAATCATACTGGCAAGATGACTGCACCAGTGCATCTCCGAAACTACAGGTCTGGTGGAGTGTACCTAGTATGCAGTGGTTAGTACCAACTAACCATGGTAATAGGAAGAATAAATTGTAAACCCTTGGAGAGGGGTCAGTGGGGCATTACGCTGATTCATGTGTATAGGGAACAAAGGCTAGCCTGTCTGCTCCAACAGCAAAGAGCTGATATAGCACAGAGTGGTTGAAAAGAAGTTAAAGCGCTTGTCTCACTACATTGATTCATCCTGTTTTCTTGGTTTCATTTTGAATTCAGGGGTGTGTTTACTGGCTTCTACTAGGCTGCAGTAGAAGCCAGAACTGTAGCTATAGTAACCAGTGCTGACAGCCTATCATAAGAGATTGAATAGGTCTGTGGCTATAGCGACCTGAGGAGCTGATGCAGCCCATACAGCAAGGGATATCTAGGAATAGGTAGGACAATGTTAAGGACACATATTGCAAAGTGACTTGTTTTTGCAAGATCCTTGTAGTGAGGCAACCCCTTTAATGCTGACTAGGAACGGCAAACCTACAATGAATGTAACTTGTGGTGTATGGGGCTGCAGCTGAAGACCAGTCACAGTGCACATCCTGATCCCACTTCACTGCTAAGATACCTGCAATGAACACAAGTGCAAAACTGGACCACTGTGTAAAGAATAACATGTTCTTTTACATCATGTGAATGGCACCATGGGGGGGAAGATGCTTATATGTACACCTGGGTGACCTCGTAAGTTTACATACACTTTATGCAGTGGTTACCTGCATTCATCAAAACCTTTTTTTTTTAAAAAAATAAATAAATAAAATTCCCGACCTGTAGTTCTAGTACACCCTCGCTAATATGTTTGAAGAATGTGAAATGGCAAAAGTGACTATTTTCTTTCTTAACATTACTGCCAATAGAGGTCAGTCAAAGCTAAGTATTACAAAAAAAGACATAATAAAACATAACTTAATATATACCAAAATAATCATCTAAAAATATATATACATCAAGCTCAGCACATTTCCCTGTGACTGAAGTAGTTCACAAGCAAAACACTTGCAGGGACAAAAGGTAGGGGTACACTATACTACCTCTTGCCTTCAACAGCAGGGGGAGGGGTCACTGCGATAAAGATGATGTAGTGTTTAATATAATTTGCAGTGAATACCTGTACAGATAATGACAGGGATACCAAAGAGGTTCAGCAGATTATCTTTCAAAAGAAAATAGATATATCTTACCTCATCATAGACTGTGGCACTGGCTCCATTCATGCCAACATATCGAAAATGCCTGGTCCCAAATGAACCATTGAATGCTCTTTGTGATAGCATGGTTCCAGCAAATGAGCTGTGCCAGCAAGAGAAACAAATGTGCTTAGCTTGAGGTTTAAATATTTTTAGATTATTTTGGTATATATTAAAAGTTGCATTTTATTATGTCT
This sequence comes from Phyllomedusa bahiana, assembly GCA_025379985.1. Lineage (NCBI taxonomy): Eukaryota > Metazoa > Chordata > Amphibia > Anura > Hylidae > Phyllomedusa > Phyllomedusa bahiana. Next base: position 43,347 of record JAODAL010011435.1, read on the forward strand.
TCCCTTCGTTACACAGTATCTCACAAATACTAGTACACCCTTTATATTTTTGTAAATATTGTAATCTATCTTTTAACCCCTTACCGCCGGAGCCAGTTTTGGCCTCTCTGACAGAGCCCCATTTTTGAAATCTGGCACATGTCACTTAGTGAGAATAACTTTTTGACACTTTAACCTATCCATGTGATTCAGAGATTGTTTTCTCGTGACACATTGTGCTTTAAGATAGTAAGAAATTTGTCCAAAAAATGCTTGTTTATTTGTGAAAAATTTGAAAAAATTACCAATTTTAAACTTCAAAATTTCTGCAAAGTAAGTTTGAAGTTATTCCACTCAAAATATTTAAAAACTAGCATCTACCATATTCTCGTAGTTTGGCATCATTTTTTTTAAATGTTTTTTTTTTTTTTTTTTTTTTATACATTAGGGGGTAAAAAATTTAGTAGAAAATTTTACAATAAAAATTTTTTTTGGGACCACCCCAGTTCAACGTATTTTTATTGACCTGTTTTAGATCCCCTATAATACCTCTCAAAAAAATAAACCCCTTAAAGTTTTCCCAAAAACCCATTTAGGAAGTTTTTAACCCATTAGGTTTCACGGGGAATTAAAGAAAAGTGGAAGTGAAATTTCAAAATTTCACTTTTTTTTTTTAAATTTTTTTATACTTTGTTCACAAGAATACTTTAAATGTGATCAGGGAAATGCAACTTATATTATTCCCCAGATTCTGCGTTTTCAGAGATAATCCCATATTTCCCCAAAAGGCATTTTTTGGGCTCAACCACAAGCCCCAGAATGGGGGGAGCACCTACTGGCTCTGGGCCCTAATTTTCATTACCTTTTTTATTGGGGGGCCTTTTTTGGGTTTGGGGACCCCCAAAAGGTGCTAAAACTTAAAAAAAACCCCCCTAAAAAAAAACCCCATATTGGAGACACCCCCTTAAAGGAATAATCCAGGGGTGTTGGCATATCGACCCCCGGTGTCAAAAATTTTTAGCGTTAGGCGTAAAATTTAAAAAAAATTTTTTTTTTTTTCCAAAATCTGCAATTTTTTTAGCTAAAAAATTTTTAAATTTTAAAAGGGAAAACCCTGGAAAAAAAAAAGCACCCAAAACCTTGTTCAAAAATTTTTCCAAAGTTCGGGGGGGGAAAAATCTTTTTTGGGCGCATGCAGGGCGTAAAAGGGAGGGAGCGCTATTTGGTTTTTTGGGAAAAAGCAGATTTTGGTGGGGCCCCATTCGTATTTAAAAATCCCCCAAATCCCAGAACAGGTAAACCCCCAAAACCCCCATTTTGGATTCGGGGCCGCCTCAAAGTCTATCGGGGTTATTACATTTTGGGGCACGGGGTTTAAATATTTTTTTTTTTTTTTGCTTTGGGCATGAAAATGAGGGGAAAACGAATTCCCCCATTTTTTTTTGGGTTTAAAATTTTTACAGAGTTGCCGTGCAGTATAAAGAAGGATATCTTTACATGGGGTCGGTTTCAAAAAGCAATGGTAAGATTTTATAAGTTTTTTTTTTTTTTTTTTATTTCTTTTTACACAAAGAATGGCTATAAAAAAATTGCGTTTTTTTTGTTTTTGTTTTGATAGCTTAAAGTTTTTAGTTTTCTGTTTTTACGGGAGCGGATCTGGGTTGTTTTTTTGTGGGAAAGAGTTACGTTTTTTTTTTATAAACCCTTATGGGGGATATGCCCTTTGATCACTTTTTATTAATTTTTTTGACCCTTTTGAAAAAAATACAGCATTCCGGTGGTTTTTTTTTTTTTTTTTAACGCGGGTCACCGGCTTTAAAAATACATCAAATATTATCAGGGCAGGTCGATAATTTTCAGGGGTACCCCAATTTTAATTTTTTTTATGTTTTACTGCTTTTTAAAAACAATAAAAAACACTTTTATTTTAAAAAGGAAAAAACCCTTTTTGCTCGCCATGTCTGAGGCCATAACTTTTTTATTTTTTTCTGGCGGAGCGTTAGGGGCCCGTTTTTTGCGGAAAGAGTTGCGTTTTTATTGTATAAAATTTTTGGGGGCAGACTTTTTGATCATTTTTAAAAAACCGTTTTTTGGGGAAGGGAGGGTGAAGAAAATACTGCAACCCCAGTAGGTTTTTTATTGCGCTCACCTGGGGTATCCCAAAAAGTTAGCTTTAAAATCTCTGGGGCGATCGATTATGGCGATACCCTATTTATATAGTTTTTTAAATTTTGAAGCACTTTTAAAAAAAAAAAAAAATTTTTGTTAAATAATATTTGCTCGCGTTTTTTGAGAGCCCTAACTTTTTTTTTTTTCCTAAACAGACGTGTAAGGGCCCTTTTTTTTTTTTCGGGATAAATGAAGTTTTTTTTTTGTTAAAACTTTTGGCGTTTATATTGAGTTTTTTTTATCGCTTTTTTTTTTCCCCTTTTAGTGCTGCAGGATTACCAAAAAAAACGCAATTTTTGTGACTGTTTTTTTTTTTTAGGCGTTCCACCGTACGGGTTAATTAACATCAGATTTTAGGGGGGTGTTACGCAGCGGCGATACAAATATGGGTACTTTTTTATTTTTTATTTTTTTTTTTTGGGGGGGATTGGCGTTTTGTAAAAAGGGGAAAAAGGGCCCGGGTACGTGGTTTTTTTTTTTATTTTTTTTTTTCCTTTTTTTTCCCACTTTTTTCATTTTTCTTCTAACAGCAATCAGATTGCGGTTTAAAAAAGGGAGACCATGCACAGTATTAGAAATTTTTACTGGGCGCCCTGACAAAGCCTGTCACCATGCCCACAATGCATTACGGGCATGGAGATGTCACAGATGACCCCGGGAAGTGAACGGCACTTCCCAGGATCATCAGACAGGGGATCGGTGCGGCACTACAGTGCGGCAGCCACCGGGAGCAGGCAGGAGGAGCTCACTCCTCCTGCCTGCGGCTTTATTACCGCAGCCTGTCATGGCTGCGATAATAAAGCGTTAGTCACCCGCAGCCGCAGCTCACTCCGGCCGGGGGTGATGCGGCCAGCGGTAATTTACCGCTGGTCCCATGCTGCGATCGCGCATGGATATGTCCATTTGCGGGAAGTCACTTCCCGCTAGGGCTTATCCATACGCCCTATGTTGGGAAGGGGTTAATGAGACAACACTGAAGCTATGACACATTGATTCAATGTAATCAGTGTACTGCTTATACAACTGTGTAAATTTGCTGTGCCCTCAAAATAGCTCAACAGAGTCATTGTGTAAACCGCTGGCAACAAAAGTGAGTACAACCCCTAAGTGGAAATGGACACATGATGCCCAATTTGCCCGTGTCATGTGACTTAATTGTTACAAGGGCGCAGGCGTTTCAGGTTATCGCTCTCAAACTGGTCACTGGAAGTTCAACATGGCATCTCATGGCAAAGAACTGTCACGATCTGAAAAAATAGAATTGTTGCTGTATATAGAGATGGCCTTGGCTATATAAAGATTGCCAACACCCTGAAACTGAGCAGAAGCACGGAGGTCAAGACCATACAGCAATTTAACAAGACAGGTTTCACTCAGAACAGGCCTCGCCATGGTTGCCCAAATACGTTGAGTGCACATGCTCAGCATCATAGCCAGAGATTGTCTTTTCAAAACAGACATATGAGTGCTGCCAGCATTGCCACTGAGGGTAAAGGGGTGGAGGATCAGCCTGTCAGTGCTCAATACACATAATATCAGCAGCACACAAAATTAGAATACGTTGAAAAAAACATTCCTGCTTTTAAAAAAAACCACGAAAGTTTTGAAGTTCTTAGCTCACACTTGCGCAAAACTGCTTAAGCCCACCTTCGACTTCAACGAGACCTCAAATGCACGTGGGTCCTACACTACGTTACACTAACGCTATATTTCTCTGTGGTCCATCCAGACCTACCTTTCAGCATGTGAAGACACCAGCTACTAAATACACTGCACTGATTAAAAAGCCTGTGTAGATGGGTGGAGTGCTAAAAACCAAGATGGAGGCAGCCAGTCCCCCCTATATACAATTCAAAAAAAAATATTTGGTTCACACCCCCAAAAACCCATTTAAAACATGGGTGCACACTGTGATGGCTTAATCTAAATATACATAACAAAATCAGGGAGCACACAAAATAGAAAACGTTTTAAAAAAACATTCCTGCTTTAAAAAAAAAAAACGAAAGTTTGTAGTGCTCAACCTCCCCAACATGGTGGTGGGGAAAGTCACGGTTTTGGGACTAATGATGTGCTGGTTTTGGGGGGCTACAGTTCATTAAGGGAACCAAGAAATTTCAAAACATGTAGTTTGACATCTGAAGTAAACAGAACCTTCCAGTCGGGAAAAGGGCTTCAGGCACAATATAATAGCCCCATACACGAATCCGTAGACCAGCCTTTTTAAGAAAAGGGGTGTGTTCACAAAGGCTTATTCCCGACGGGTTTGGAGCGCACAAATCCGCCGTGAATAAGGGGGGGGGCGGAGCGGGGCGGGGGCGCCGCTCCCCGAGCCCCCCTGACTTGCGTTATCCACGAGCTTTTTCGCCTGGAAAGTGCATCTATCTACAAAAAAACTTTGAGACTCTCGGTTCACATATCTGATCAAACTGTTTTAACTGCCCACGACTTTAAATGGGCTCAAATCGGGGAGTCCTATCCTATCTTTTCCTCTCAAACGAGCCAATCAGGGCCCCCTCACTGGGGCCCGACCTCCCTTTTTTCAGAAGAAAAAAAAAAAAAAACCCAACCTGCAAAGCGCCCCTTTTTATGACAGCCTGGGGTGGGGGGGACAGAAACCCCCAAAAAGGAAGCACCCCTTCCTTTCCATATAGGTTAAAAAATGAATGTAAAACCCAAATATAAAATTTTGTTTCTGCACACAAAAAAAATTTCGAAAAAACGTATGCAAACCTGGGTGCCCACTGGCAGGCCCGCGGCACACAGTAATTATACATGTACACACACAGACCGCCGCCAGCGGCACATTTCTGCAAAAAGGGCCCAAAACACTACGTCGAAATCCCCAAAGAAGCATTTAGCTATCTATCATACATGAAAAAAACTTTGAGACTCTCGGTTCACATATCATGTTTAGAACATGTTTAAGCTGCCCACGACTTTCCCAAAGTGGTCTCAAATCGGGCAGTCCTATCCTATCTTTACCTCTCAATCGAGCCAATCAGGCCTCCTCACTGGGTCACCGACCTCCATTATTCAGAGAGAAAAAATAAAAACACCCAACCTGCAAAGCTGCCCTTCTTATGACAGCCTGTGAGAGTGGGCGGGGACAGAAACCCAAAATGGAAGCACCCCCTTCCTTTCCATATAGGTTTAAAATGAATGTACACCAATATAACGTATGTTTCTGCACACAAAAACATTTTTGAAAAAACGTATGCAAACCTGGGTGCCACGGCAGGGCTGCGGCACACATGTAATTATACATGTACACACACAGACCGCCGCCCAGCGGCACATTTCTGCAAAAAGGGCAATTTCACTACGTCGAAATCCCAAAGAAGCATTTATGCTATCTATCATACATGAAAAAACTTTGAGACTCTCGGTTCACATATCATGATCAGAAACAGTTTTAAGCTGCCCACGACTTTCAACGTGGTCTCAAATCGGGCAAATCCCATCCTATCTTTACCTCTCAATCGAGCCAATCAGGCCTCTCACTGGGTCACCGACCTCCATTATTCAGAGAGAAAAAATAAAAAAACACCCAACCTGCAAGCTCCCTTTTAACAGCCTGTAGAGTGGGCGGGGACAAAAAACCCCAAAAAATGGAACACCCCTTCCTTTCCTATGGTTAAAAAGAATGTCACCAAGTTAACGATGTTTCTCACACAAAAACATTCTAAAAAAACGAGAAAACCCTGGGTCCACGGGCGGGGCTGCGGACACATTAATTATCATGTACACACAAAAACCCGCCCCCAGGGGAAAATTTCGCAAAAAGGGCAATACACTACTTCGAAATCCCCAAAGAAGCATTTATGCTATCATCAACATAAAAAATTTTTGAACTTCGGTTCAATATCATGATCAAACATGTTTAAGCTCCCCACACTTTCAACGTGGTCTAAAAAGGGGCAGTCCTATCCTTCTTTACCTCTCAATCGACCCAACGGCCTCTCACTGGTCACGACCCCATTATCAGAGGAAAAAATAAAAAACCCCCAAACCTGCAAAGCTCCCCTTCTTATGACAGCCGTGAGAGTATAAACCACTGCCTTGTTAACGAAAGGCTGTGTTCACAACGGGTTTTTTCCCGACGGATTTGTGAGCGCAAAAAACCGCCGGAAAAAGGGGCGGGGGGAGCGCGGCGGGGGCCCCGTCCCCCGAGCCCATAGCTTGCTTATCCACGACCGTTTTGCGCCTGGACAAGTGCATGTCACTTTCTCCCCCCCGCCCGGCGGTTCCCGACAGGGGGGGGCGACGGATTCCATGTTCTCTATGAAAACAGGGGTTTACCGTAATACCCGAGGTTTGGCGCCGTACTGCAGTGCAAACCCGGCGCGGAGACGGCGCCAATCCCGGAGAAATAAGCCTTTGGGGAACGAGGCCCAAACGGTAGAAAAGGATGGACTGGCTGAACAATCTCCAGCCCAAAACCTAATTGAGCACGGGGGGGGCATCCTCAAATGGAAGGTAAACGATGGGCAAGGTCTTATATCCCCAACTCCGTGATGTTGTTATGGAGGAGTGGAAGAGAATGTGGCAACCTGTGAAGCTCTAGTGAACTCCATGCCCAAGAGAGTTAAAGGAGTTGTCTCACGACAGGTTTTCAGCCTACTTCAATGTCACTTTTAGCACAGGATTTTGAATTGGGGGGGCGGCTTTTTGTTGCCTCTTCCCCCACCCTCAGCACACAGACGGGTCTCCTTCTATACGCAGGGGGGGGGCGAGGGGGTTTGTCCCGAGTTAACTCGTGTGTGCCTCCCTGGGTCGCTGCAGGCTTTTGCTCTTCTCTACAAGTCAGGAGACAAAGGGAGAGGGCTGATCTAGAGTGTGGGGGAGGTCTGTGAACTGTTATTAATAGAAAGAGCAGGGGGGATTAAGTGTTCCATACCCCCTCTTAGCATACAAATCTCCACATCTCAAGCAACAACAAACCTGTCAAACAACACAGGGCTGTGAAGTGAGTTCTATAATCACAGTTCACAAATACAGCAGAGCAGGAGAGATAGGAACCGTTCACAGCCCCCTGATCTGTTCATTAGTATTCAGAGCTCCACAGACACTCTGTTATAGTAACACACAGGGCTTGCTGTCACTTTTTCTGACTACAATCAGCCTCACCCCTGCTATCCTCATCTGTGTAAGAGCAGGAGGAACAGGGACAACAGGGTTTAAACCCGCTACACAGACACAGAAGCCGAGCCCTCCCCCCACACAGAAGATACGTGTGGGGGGGGCTCTGTGCTCGACCTGTATTCAGAAGGGGAGATCACAGACCTGACAGCCATGAGAAAAGATAAAAAGGTCGGCTGTATAGGATTTCCCGGAGTGATGCACACTAGTAACAGGGGTAACCAAAATCATAGGACATTTGTAATAACATATTTGCAAAACTGTTTTTTTTTAAAGTCTTTTTTAAATTAAAACCCAATCATTGTAGCAAGACAACCCCTTTAAGGACTTAGAAAATAATGGTGGCCCCCACAAAATATGACACTTTGGGCCATTTTTTCCCATTTTCACTTAGGCTGTACTACTTTTGTTCCTGTGGTTTTAAACTTTTAGGTTGTGTGTTATTATTTTGAAAGCACCAAAAATTTCACTGTTCACAAGCTGTTAAATGACTGCTTCACATTGTATCAGTGTCATAGCTTCAGTGTTGTCCCATGAAAAAAAAAACAAAACTTTAAATTCTTGAAGGTATCATTCATTCGATAATATGCAACTTTAAACACTATGGGGCACATTTATCAATAGTGTTTAAGTGTAAGACAGTTTTAAGTACGCGCCCCTTTTACCCAGTGGACCAGCCAAGGGGATGTTCACGTTTACTGCAGCGGTACGTTTTGCACCCCGGCATTGGGGTGTTGCAGGAGCTCACGCTAATACGCGCGTACTCCCGCAGCCTGGGAGGAGGGGGGGGGGGGCAGCAGCCCGCCAGCCCCATTGACATTCATTACTCGTGGCGCGTATTCGCCACAAATAATTGACGTGTCACTTATCTCCCCGCGCGTACAATACGATCGTATTGTATAAGCGGGGAGAGGAAAGGTTATCCATAGTTTTCTATGAGAGCTATGGATCACCGTAATTTCGGCACGCAAATAAGCGGCAAAATGCACACTGAAGTTATGCCGTGTGAACATACCCTAAGTGTTGTTGCAGGCCAACCACCCCTACATGGTAGTAATATTCCCTAAGGCCAGGGGTGGACAATTAATTTTCCCATGGGGCCGCAAGAGAAAGTGCGATGGTTTTGGGGGGCCGGACTAATAAAAACATAGGATGAACGGGGAAAAATTTGTTTTTGGGGGATTATCTTTGTGGAAACTTACTGGGGGATGTATCTATACACCTGCATATATACTAATGGTACACAGAAAGGCAGGTATATACAGCTCTCCTCAGTAAGGTAGGTATGTAGATTTATGTCCCCTCAGTCTGGCAGGTATATACAGCTCCCCTCAGTCAGGTATATAGATATAGGTACCCGCAGGCAGGTATATAGATAGGTACAGATCCCCTGAGGCAGGTATATAGATAGGTATAGCTCCCCTCAGGCAGGTATCTAGTTAGTTAGGGCTCCATACAGGCAGGTATATAGTTAAAGCTTTACACAGGCAGGTATATAGATAATTAGGGCTCCTGACAGGCAGGTATAGAGATAGTTAGGTGTGTCCCCAGGCAGGTATAGAGATAGCTAGGTGTGTCCCCAGGCAGGTATAGAGATAGCTAGGTGTGTCCCCAGCCAGGTATAGCGATAGCTAGGTGTGTCCCCAGCCAGGTATAGCGATAGCTAGGTGTGTCCCCAGCCAGGTATATAGATAGGGCTTCCCACAGGCAGGTATATAGTTTTATGGCCAAAATTAAAAATAACAAACACTAATACTCACCCTGGCTTACCTCCTTCCCGGCTGAGCGCGCTCATCTTCTATCCGAGGAGCTTCCCGGGCTGGTGGGCGTGATGACGTCATGCCGCCGCGACGCTCCTCCGTCAGCTCCTCGGCCCGCACAGAGTTATTACTCTGTGTGCGCCGAGGAGAGGCAGCAGCGCGGTGAGCGGAGTTCATCGCCTCGCTGCCTAATACACCAGTAATAGTAGCGCTGATGGCCCGCGGCGGCCTCTCAGTAATACCCGGCGGGATGTCAGCGCTACTATTAGCAGACCTGGGCATCGTACGCCGCGGGCCGCATCCGACGACCTGGAGGGCCGGATACGGCCCGGGGGCCGTACTTTGCCCAGGTCTGCCTAAGGCAGTAGCCTCTTTTCAGAGCTGAAATTATTTTTCAAACTTTCACTGCAAATATTGTTCAAGAATGGCTTAGACTGTCTTCACACGGAGCGTTTTTTTGTGCAGAGAAGCACAGCAATTAATGCTATACATTTCGGCACATGTCATTTTCAACATTTTTGACTTGTAAACAAGCAAAAAGAAAGCATGAGAGAACAAAGGGCCTCATGTAAGAAAACGGTCTAGGTCGAAGACTTTCTTTGTTGCCTATAGCAACCAATCAGAGCTCAGCTTTAATTTTTTCCAAGCACTATATGAAATGAAAGGGGAGCTCTGATTGGTTGCAATGGGCAACAAAGAAAATCTTAGACCTAGACAGTTTTCATACATGATGCTCAAATGTTCAAGTATGAAACAGATAAGGATTCAGTATTTGGAGCGCTCCTTCTTCAAACTTCATTAGAATTATATTAGCGCCACTCTCTGCAACCACTAACTTTTTTGTTCTTCCACCTGTGGACCCAAATAAGGGTGCATTTTTTTGCAGGCTTCAGTGTAGTTTTTGCTGGTACCATTTTGGGACGTAAAATGACCAAAAAACCTTGCAATTGTGACATCTGGAATTTTTATCCTTCTCCGGTGTTCAGCATACGAGATAAATTATTTTATATTTTAACAGATTAGACTTTTATGGGACACGGCCATACCAATTAGGTGTAACTTTTTATTTGTAAAATGGCAAGAGGGGGAGTAACCTGAAGTTTTAAATTTTATACTTTTAAACATTTTTTATTTTACTTTAACAGGGGGCAGCTGACACCAGCCTCTTATAGACTGGACTTACCAAGTAAGCCCACTGCATAGGATCTTACCAGGACATATCCATATGTGCTAATAAAGAAAAAGGAAACTGTGGCACATATTTAAAGACAGGGGCACCAGGTTTGGTGGAGATATCCAGGAACATACCATTTGTGGGCAGATGGGAAGAAAATATGTAAAAAAAATAAATAAAAAAAATCCTGAAATCCTGCAGTTTCCACCTTGGCCACTATGCCCAATAATAGTCTGACACTTCCTGTTCTGTAGAGAGAACTTTTCAGTAGTCTCCCCATCATCAACACAGGCAGAATTATACTGACACTGAAAGGTAACACCAATGTGACAGCTCCCACTGACCATAAAATCACTTGCAGGATTTTTTTTTTTACCATCATCACTCAGAAGACATACACAAGGTTTCTAAAAGGTTCTGTTAAATCCATCATAGATTAGCATTTTCAGAAATTGATGCTTGTAATTGTCATATTAAAGAAACACCAAGATTATGTTTTGTGGGCAATGGAAAAGTGTTCTGGCAACTCTGAACAGTTCATCAGCAGTAAAAAAAAAAACAAAAAAAAAACATTCAACTTTTGGATGCTTCACTCTTTAGTTTTTCTAAAACAACTTCTGGTGTGATAGCAGCTGAAATCTTCACTATTTTCTCCCGACTTTTTCCACCCTGTAATGATAACGTTGGTTAGCCATTTATATCCATCACATTACTAACACACAGAAGCAATTGGACAAAAAAAAAACAAAAAAACAACTCACTGCAAACCAAATCCTAAAGGCGTGGTTTTTTTTGTTCAGTGCACGTCAAAAACAGCTCAAAACCCGACCATTTTGGCACTTTTTTTGCAGAAATGCACAACATTATAATTGCTATGGATTTCTGCAAAACTGCACAAAAAAAAATGCATAAAAAAAAAAGCTTTATATAGACACCAATAGTAAATGTTCTGCCCTGCTCTGACGTTTTTTTGCAATGTTTCAAAAAAACAACCAGCATCAAAAATGAGCATAAAATAAATGTTCTGTGGAGACTAAATAACGTTTTTACTATTAAAGTCTATTAAAAAAAAAAAAAATGGTTGAAAATGTGTGCAGTGGAGACATAGCCTTAGACAGTGTAAACGTAGACTACAAAGTCTTACCATGCTCCTCATGTATCATAGTGTTAATAAATCTGGTGCATGTTAGTACTACCTAGTTTAACTTTACACCAATTTAAAGTGGTGGAAGTTGGCTTACTTTATGCCACTAATTGCAGCAAAATTTTGGTGCACCGTAACACACACTAAGCCATGCCCCTTTTATCAAAGCACCACTCCTTGTGTCAGACAAAGCACAGAAGTGTCTAGAAACTGTCTAAAACAAATTTTGTGTAAAGCATGTATGCCATTATTTTTTATGCAAATTGTGCCAGATTTCTAAATCAACTGCCTTGAGGAATGTGCCCCATTATGTATTTTCAGCAAGTCAGAAATACATGATTCCATACCACCAACAAAAAAAAACAAATTGATCAGCAAACACACAAACCCAATTCCCAAAAATTTGGGACACTGTGTAAAATGAAAAGAGTAGTATAATGTTGTACCGTGTTAGCATAGAAAGTAGTAGAAGAGTGAAGAAATCAGGCGATACCTTTTTCAGGCTGAGTATATTTGACGGTGAGCTTTCGAGAGTACTAGCTCCCTTCTTCAGACATGGTGTTATACAAGAAACTGAAAATTTACAGACTTTTTATACACAAAAGACATGGACCTTCAAAAGATCTTAGAATTCTTAAAAATAACAAAATGCAATATAAGCAGAGAAGTCATTTACAACAGGTCAAGACATCAACTATCTGGAAACTTGTGAGGCGTGACGGAGGGGTCAGTAATTCTGCGTCTTATCTCGTAGCCATCAGGTGTAATTTGTGGCCATCACAGTTCACACATAGTTTGACATAAAGCTGGCATGAATATTTAGCCCATTTTGCAGAGTGACATTTTTGCATTAATTTAAATTCCCACTCATTTCTCTCCCTCTGCATCTTAAGGTGTCCCATTAAAACCATAATCTTCAAATCTTCAATGGAATGGTCATCTCTGGAGAAGTGTTGTGCCACTGGGAAATCTGTTCTGCTGTTGTTAATAGTGAATCTGTGAGAGTTCATGCGCTGGCTGAGTCTCTGCCCTGTTTCTCCCACATAAAGGCCTGTGATGGGACATTGCATACACATAATCAGATACACCACATTGCTAGACCTGCAGGAAAATGTCCCCCTAATTCTGTGCACCTGCTGGGACTGTGGGACAGGTACACTGTCAGTGGTGTGGATGTGCCTGCAGGTCTTGCACCTGTTCTGCAGGCAGGGTGAGGTGCCATTTTCAGTTGGGGCCTTCAGGGCACTCCGGACAATAATACGCCACAGGTTTGGTGGTTGCCGAAAGGAAAGGAGAGGGGGGACTGGGAATATTTCTTTGAGTCTGTTGTCCCTATGTAGTACAGGTTGAAGTTCCTTGGCAAACTTTTGTAGGATCTCCAGCTGTGGGTTGTAGGTTACAACTAGGGGCACTCTTTCTTCCTTCTGGGTCTCTTTGTATGTGAGCAGACCGTCTCTGTTGATGGCTGCTGCTTTGCTGATTTGATTGTCCGTCTCTTTTGGCCTGTATCCCAATTGGGGCAAGTTTGTCGTCAGATCCAGGAGGTGTTTGTCCAGGTCTGCCTTGTCCGAGCAAATACGATTGTACCGTATAGCCTGGCTATATATAATGGATTTTTTTGTGTGCTTGGGGTGGAAGCTGTCATTCCTGAGGTAGGCCGTTCTGTGGGTTTGTGGTATATTGATGTGATCCAGAAAGTGGATTTTGCTCTCTGAATAGGTAAGTTTAAGGTTGATGGTGGGGTGGAAGTTATTGAAGTCATTATGGAATTTAAGTAGGGCCTCCTCGCCCGCAGTCCAGATGACAAGGATATCATCGATGTAACGGAGGTACATCCTGGGTTTGGTGGCGCATGTGGATAGATACGCTCCTTCCAGTTCAGCCATAAAGAGATTTGCATACTGGGGCACACATCTGGACCCCATTGAAGTTCCCATTCGCTGTAGATATAGGTCCTCTCCAAAGGTGAAATAGTTGTGGCTGAGTATGAACTGTATGAGCTGTGTGACTGGTTTTGCTGGGAGGTTTAGTTTTTCCAGGTGCGTCTAACATGCTGCTATTCCATTCATGGTGGCCAAAATGGTGCCTTCAGGAAGTGGACCAAGGGCATTGAGTTTGTTAAGAAGATCCGTGGTGTCCTGGATGTAACTAGGAGTATCTCTGACCAGGGGTTTTAGGAGATTTTCCACCCAACCCGAGAGATTCTCTGTCAGTGTCCCAATACCAGAAATGATAAGTCTCACAGGATTGCCATCTTTGTGGATCTTGGTGAGCATGTAGAAGCAGCCCGGCCTGGGATCTGCTGGGATGAGCCCCTCTACCTGCCTCTGGACCCGAGTTGGAAACTTCTTGATCATATTCTTTAGCTGTTTTATAAAGTCCTCTGTGGGATCACTGTCAAGTTTGGAGTAATGGGCTGGGTTGGACAGCTGCCTGTTTGCTTCCTGGATATAGTCAAAGGTGTTCATCATGGCTATTGCGCCCCCTTTGTCAGCTGGTTTATATTATTATGTCCTGATTTTATTTCAGTGAAGTGATAGCCTTCTGTTCCTGCAGGGTTAGGTTATGGACCTGTTTCTTTAGTTTCCCCAAGATCTCAGATTTGACCTTGCTTCTGAAACAGTCAATGTATTTATCTAGTGTTGCATTAATTCCAGGCCGTGGGGTCCAGGTTGATTTTTTGGTGGGTTCCTTATGGGCTGTTCTCTCAGATTCGCTGCTGTATGGAAGGTCTTTGTCATAGAAGTATTCCCTCAGTCTCATTTTTCTGAAGAACTCCTCCATATCATTGCAGAGTTTGACATGGTCAGTGAGTGCTGAGGGGCAGAAGGAGAGACCTTTGGAGAGAACTGACCTTTCGTGTTTGTTTGGCTCATAGGAGGAGAGGTTCACAACACAGGTCTGCTGAGCTGGGCTGGTGCTTGTAGTAGTAGGGCTTTTTTGTCTCAGTCTCTGGAGCTTTTTCTTTTTGTTGTTGATAAGCATGTCCTGCAGTTTCCGGTAGTATGTGTGGAGTTTGGCCTTCATCTCCTCTGTGTCATTCTCCAGTGATGTATTTAGGGCCTGTATCTCCTCCTGTATTTTTCTCTTGTTGTTATAGGAAATTTTTATCATGTAGTTGAGCAGCTTTTCAGATGTTCGAATATATCCCACATAGGACTTTATAAAACAGCTAAAGAATATGATCAAGAAGTTTCCAACTCAGGTCCAGAGGCAGGTAGAGGGGCTCATCCCAGCAGATCCCAGGCCGGGCTGCTTCTACATGCTCCCCAAGATCCACAAAGATGGCAACCCTGGGAGGCCTATCATTTCTGGTATTGGGACACTGACAGAGAATATCTCAGGTTGGGTGGAAAATCTCCTAAAACTCCTGGTCAGAGATACTCCTAGTTACATCCAGGACACCACAGATCATCTTAAACGCAATGTCCTTGGTCCACTTCCTGAAGGCACCATTTTGGCCACCATGGATGTAGAATCCTTGTATACAAACATGCCCCACAAGGATGGAATAACAGCATGTCGGACGCACCTGGAAAAATTAAACCTCCCAGCAAAACCAGTCATACAGCTCATACAGTTCATACTCAGCCACAACTATTTCACCTTTGGAGAGGACCTATATCTACAGCAAATAGGAACTTCAATGGGGTCCAGATGTGCGCCCCAGTATGCAAATCTCTTTATGGCTGAACTGGAAGGAGCGTATCTATCCACATGCACCACCAAACCCATGATGTACCTCCGTTATATCGATGATATCCTTGTCATCTGGACTGCGGGCGAGGAGGCCCTACTTAAATTCCATAATGACTTCAATAACTTCCACCCCACCATCAACCTTAAACTTACCTATTCAGAGAGCAAAATCCACTTTCTGGATACTACAATACACATCAAAGACCACCGGCTACTCACATCAATATACCACAAACCCACAGACAGAACGGCCTACCTCAGGAATGACAGCTTCCACCCCAAGCACACAAAACAATCCATTATATATAGCCAGGCTACACAATACAATCGTATTTGCTCTGACAAGGCAGACCTGGACAAACACCTCCTGGATCTGAGGACAAAATTTCTCCAATTGGGATACAGGCCAAAAGTGACGGACAATCAAATCAGCAAAGCAGCAGCCATCAACAGAGACTGTCTGCTCACATACAAAGATACCCAGAAGGAAGAACGAGTGCCCCTAGTTGTAACCTACAACCCACAGCTTCGAAAGTTTGCTAAGGAACTTCAACCTGTACTACTTAGGGACAACAGACTCAAAGACATATTCCCAGTCCCCCTCTCCTTTCATTTCGGCAACCACCAAACCTGCGGCGTATTATTGTCCGGAGTGCCCTGAAGGCCCCAACTGAAAATGGCACCTCACCCTGCCTGCAGAACAGGTGCAAGACCTGCAGGCACATCCACACCACTGACAGTGTCCCTGTCCCACAATCCCTACAGGTGCACAGAATTAGGGGGCATTTTCCTGCAGGTCTAGCAATGTGGTGTATCTGATTATGTGTATGCAATGTCCCATCACAGGCCTTTATGTGGGAGAAACAGGGCAGAGACTCAGCCAGAGCATGAACTCCCACAGATTCACTATTAATAATAGCAGAACTGATCTTCCAGTGGCACAACACTTCTCCAGAGATGACCATTCCATTGAAGATTATGGTTTTAATGGGACACTTTAAGACGCAGAGGGAGAGAAAGGAATGGGAATTTAAATTAATGCAAAAATTTCAGACTCTGCAAAATGGGCTAAATATTCATGCCAGCTTTATGTCAAACTATGTGTGAACTGTGATGGCCACAAATTACAACTGATGGCTACGAGATAAGACGCAAATTTACTGACCCCTCCGTCACACCTCACAAGTTTCCAGATAGTTGATGTCTTGACCTGTTGTAAATGACTTCTCTGCTTATATTGCATTTTGTTATTTTTAAGAATTCTAAGATCCTTTGAAGGTCCATGTCTTTTGTGCATAAAAAGTCTGTACATTTTCAGTTTCTTGTATAACACCATGTCTGAAGAAGGGAACTAGTTCTCTCGAAAGCTCACCATCAAATATACTCAGTTAGCCTGAAAAAGGTATCGCCTGATTTCTTCACTCTTCTACAAAAATGAAAAGAATAATACAATAATTTGGAAATCTCAGCCATATTTTAGTCACAACAGAACATAAAACACAAATCAGAAGTGGAACATTTTTGAAAACAGTTAACTCATTTAGAAACTGATGACAGCAACACGTCTCAAGACAGTTAACAGAAGCCTGGAAAAGTAAATGGTACTAATGAAAAATAGCTGGAGGGTCAAATATGCATCTACACATTTTTCGGAAAAATGTTTCTCAATATAAGATTGCAAACACTGAATATCCCACCATCTATAGTACTTCTATCACCAAAAGATTCAGTGCACAAAGAACAAGCTCAACGGTAAATATTTGATGTGGATATGGACAGCACTACAATAGAAACAGGCATGGATTTTGTCATTCAAATCACTGCATGGGCTCAGGAATACTTAAAGAAACCATTGTCTGCGAACATAATTCACTGGGTAATCCACATATACAATCCAGAAATGCCACTATCTTCTCTGGGCCAAAGCTCATTTAAAATGGCCCAAGTCAAAACAGAAACCCGTTTTGTGATCCAATGAATCAAAATTTGAAATTCTTTATGTAAACCACAGACACTGTAGAATGCAGACTCAAGAGAAGAGGAACAGCCCAACAAGTAATCAGCACACAGTTCAAAAACCTGCATCTCGACTGTATGGGGTTGCATTAGTGTCTATGGCATGAGCATATTGTACATATTGAAAGGCACTATCAATGCCAAGCAGTATACAGAGGTTTTAAAATAACATATACCTCCATTCAGATGTCTCTTTCAGGGAAGGCCTTGTGTATTTCAGCAAGACTACATAGCTTCACAGAAGAGTCCAGGTGCTGAACTGGCCGTCTGGAGTCCAGACTTTCACCAACAGAAAACATTTGGCGCATTATGAAACAAAAAATCTGTCAAAAACGACCCACGACTGTTGAGCAGCTAGAATCCTACATGAGACAAGAAAGGGACAACATTCCTCTCCAAAAACTCCAGCCGTTGGTCTCCTCAATTCCCAAAAATTTTCAGATCATTATAAAAAGGAAATTAGGTGCAACACAACAGTAGCCATGGCTCTGTCCCAACTTTTTTGAGATACAACACAATATCAGCAGCGCTCTACTAGAACAAAAAAAAAACAGTCAAAGGGAACATTAGAATTTTTTGGAAAAGGATTTCGGCTACTTTCAAATACATGAAAACATGAGGTTCTTAGTGTACATTTTTGATCAAAACTGAAAAAGCCCTTCTGCCAGCGTCAGGGCGTCCTCAATACAGGTGGTAACCTACTCTATAGGATACCTCTCTTGGTGCCTGTTCAGACCTCCAAATTTCCGGGAGGGAAGATTTCAGTTGTAAACGTCTCTGTACTGATTTAAAAGGGCTGTGTGGATAGGCGGCGTGCAAGAAACCAAAATGGGGTCAGCCACTCTCCCATAAAAACAGTCTAAAAATAGTTTGGTCTGCACATTCAACAGGATTTTTTAGAGAAAAATAAGCATAGGTTCACGCTGGTGTGGCAGTAAAATATAAACATAACACAATATCAGCAGAACTCTAGCACTAAAAAAAACAGTCTAAGGGAACACAGGTCAAAAGTAGCAGAAATGCTTTTCCAAAGAATTCTTATGTTCCTGTCGACTGTTTTTTTTAGTGCTAGTAGAGTGCTGCTGCTATTGTGTTGTGTTTGTATTTAAACTGCCACACCAGCGTGAACCTATGCTTATTTTTCTCTAAAAAAAACTTTTTGGATGTGCAAACCTTTTTTCAGATGTGTTGCTATCAATTTCTAAAGGAGTTAAATCTTCAAATGAAATGGAAAAATTATATTCTGTTGTGAATAAAACATGGCTATAAGAGATTTTCAAAGAAAAGGGCAAATGTTGCATTTCTTCAGCATATTAATATCTTTTCTCATGCATGTGGCAAGCTTTCAGACCAGCCTTTCTGCTTGGTGGCTTAAAGATGACATGCCTGAACAAAGATATTAATATGCTGATAAAATTGAATAATCTCCATTTCATTTGCAAGGAAAAGTCATACTATAGATGTGCAGCACTAGAACTATGAAAAGACTGTGCCCTTTTCGCCTGACTGCATGCTTTACAACAAATGGTTTGTTAATATACAGTGCCATTCAACACTTTGGATGATCTTACAGATATATATTTTTAAGTTTTATACTTTTAACCACTTTGCGCACCATGACGTTACATCATGGTGATACTAAAAGAGTATGGACTGGGCTCATAAACGACACCCGCTCCATAGGAGGCAGATGCTGGCTGTTAGATACACCTGACATCCACCAGTAACAGCAAAGATTGGAGCCGGCACCCCATTCATTTAGATGCCGCCCAATGCATCCTTACCGACAATGAGACAAGGGGGTTGTCTTACTTAAAAGGGTATAACCATTTCATTGATTAGCATTAAACATGTAAGTAAAGGTAAATAAAGACTACTACCAAATACACTGTTGTTCTGATTTTGCTTCTTTTCAGAGCTAGAGCAGTTATTTCCTGCTTGTGTACAAATGATTTCCTAGAATGCCATCTCTCTTTGCTCTAACAGGTTCTAACATTGGCCAGGATGGTAATGTCACTACCAGCTGTGTCTTTTTGTGTTATTTACTGACACATTTTAACCCTTCAGAGCTCTGTAGTCTTCTGCCATGTTTAAACCCTTCTTTTAGCAAAGTCTTTTTAACAGGCCCAGCTAGGAACAGCCGATAACTGCTGTAGAACCAGCCATAGCCTAACCAGGAAGCGGGAGCCTGAAGCTGCCTGTGAAGAGCAAGCTATGTGAAACAGCATGGTGAGAACCCCTCTTTAAGCATATGAAAAATGCACTACAATTATTAATCATGTTCTCTGATGAGAACAGATCTGAAAAAAGAAAGATTACGGATGAGCACAAGCATGGAGGTGACAAAAGGAAGCATGTTTACTATGCTGGTATGTAGAGAGGTGTCAAATTTATTACATAGGAGTCACCACCTTTAGAAGCATTATGCAATTTATGCTAAATTACACCACTTTGTAAATCTGTTGCCCCAATTAATATTATGAAATAAGTTATCTCCAGTCTTGGCTACTGATGGCTGGTGCTAGCTATAATCAACAGCCAGTACAAGCCAGGTATGGAGCAGACCGCACGAGTAATCCTGCACCATACTCCCTTAGGGCATGTTCAAACGGCATTTTGCGTCTGTGTGAAAATCCACTTTTCAGATGCGTCTCTGGGTCCATCAGAACGGACTCAGAGATGCATCTAACAGTTAGCAGTGACTTTATCACTGCCGGCAATGACAGACATGCAGTGGCGTTCGCATGAGAAATCGCCGCTGCATGTTTGCATCGCGCCTGTCGGGTCCGTCTTGCGGATGCGATCAAAGAAATGACATGCAATTCTTGGATTGCATCCGAAAGACGGACCCGACAGGCGCGATGCAAACATGCAGCGGCGATTTCTCATGCGAACGCCACTGCATGTCTGTCATTGCCGGCAGTGATAAAGTCACTGCTAACTGTTAGATGCATCTCTGAGTCCGTTCTGATGGACCCAGAGACGCATCTGAAAAGCGCATGTATATATGAAGGCAAGACGCTGTGTGAACATACCCCTACTGAACATGATATACAGTTACGTCATGTGTTGGTAAGCACTACTGCCTCCCACACACTATCTAGATCGCTGAGTGTATGAGGATACCTGCACTCCTCTAAAACACAATAGTAAGACAACGTCTTAAATATAGATAATATACAACGTCAACACAATAGCAAAGACTATAACCCATATAATGTAAGAAGCAGATGACAAAATTGTTCGATAGAACACTTAAAATATCAAATGTATCTGTTGGTTTTAAGTGTAAGCCAAGAACTATGTATACAAGGAATTCCAATAAAATAACCACCAATATCACTATAGTTCAATATCATCAGTAAAACAAAGGGTGTCTGCTACTTGGGATGAAGAATATACAGTAATTAATAAATGCTACGGGAAATAAGGAGAGTTAATGAATGCCGTGGCCGGCAGCATTCAGCTCCTCGCGCAGGTGCCACTAGTAGCGACGTCACCAAGGAATCCCTGAGGAAGGAAATTTGTTTTAACGCGTAAGAGGATTAGTTGCTGCTGGTGAGCAACTCTAGCCTGAATTGTTCACGTCACTACTAGAGCCACCTGTACGTGGAGCTGAACACTGCCGACTGGGGTGTTCACTTACTTTCCTGTGCTTATCTAGTAATTGGACGGAGCTCATCTCTGCACAGTCATTATCTCTAGTAGCATCTACGTATTGCTGTATATCTCTTATCTCAAGTAGCAGGCACTACTTTTTTATTGATTTTATTGAACTTTAGTGATATTTGTGCAGCTATGTTATTATTCAATTTCCATGTTTTATTGGAACTCCTTGTATACAGATTTCTTGGTTTATGATACTTAAAACCAATGGATACATTCGATGTCTGGGGTGCACTTTTTGCTGATTATTTCATCTGCTTGTTACGCTATATGGGTCATGTTCTTCACTATTATGCTGCAGGTGTATATTGCTTATATCTAAGAGCGTGAATGTTGTCTTACCACATGGCTTAAGACACAGATTAGAAAACTGTATAATTTTGCATTATATGCAAAATGAATAAAAATAATACAAGGTGAACAACCCCTTTAGGCTATGTTCACACGGCTTAAAATTGGACGTATTTCAGTCCATAATTATGCGCCGGAGTGCGCAAATTATGGCTGAAATACGTCCCAGTCATTAAGGTAATCCACAGTTCTCATAGAGAACTATGGATTACGTCTCCTCTCCCTGCTCGGCGAATACTCCGCGGGGGGAGATAATTGACATGTGAATTACAAGCGGCGTATACGCGCCGCTGGTAATGAATGTCTATGGGCCGGCGAGGGGCCGGCCCCCAGCACTCGCCCCCGCTCCGCCCCCACGGCGTAATTGCAGGGCGTAATTACGCCCTGCAAATACACCGTGTGAACATAGCCTTAATGTGGCCCAAGAGACTGCTAGTAACAAAAATATAAATGACTTGCCTTATCAAGATTAACTTCACTTTTCTTTACTGCCAGGACCTTTGAGAGATAGCGGCATAATTCGGCATTTGCCTCTCCTTCAGATGGAGGAGCTGCAATCGCAACTCCCACGGCCTCAGTTGACACATCTAGTGCACAAAAATAAAACTGAATTGCACAATGCAGGTTTCTTCTCTCAGTTTATTCACCAATCTCCTAGACACTGATATCTTGGTCCTATTCTTCTCTCATCAGACAGAGCACCTAATCCATGTACTATTTTTATCCTGCTAACATCTTATACATGTCTCACAGTAAGGAGCTTTTTCTCGTCACAGATGCACTTTAACAACCAGACCTACAGTTGGGAAAGTAAGTATTTGATACACTGGTGATTATACAAGTTTTTCCACCTACAAAGAATGGAGAGGTCTGTAATTTTTATTGTAGGTACACTTCAACTGTGAGAGGCAGAATCTAGAAAAAAAAATATCCAGAAATTCACATTGTATGATTTTTAAATAAATAATTTGCATTTTATTGCATGACATAAGTATTTGATACAATAGAAAAACAAAACTCAATATTTGGTACAGAAACCTTTGTTTGCAATTACAGAGGTCAAACGCTTCCTGTAGTTCTTGACCAAGATTGCACACACTGCAGCAGGGATTTTGGTCTACTCCTCCACACAGATCTTCTCCAGATCTTTCAGGTTTCGGGGCTGTCGTTGGGCTACATTGAGTTTCTGCTCCCTCCAAAGATTTTCAATTGGCTTCAGCTCTGGAGACTGGCGAGGCCACTCCAGGACCTTGAAATACTTCTTATGGAGCCACTCCTAAGTTGCCCTGGCTGTGTTGCCCTTAGGTTTATTGTCCTGCTGGAAGACCCAGCCACCCACTAGCCAACTTCTATGCTCTTGCTGAGGAAAGGAGGTTGTTGGCCAGAATCTTGCGATACATGGCCCCATCCATCCTCCCTTCAATATGGTGCAGTCGTCCTGTCTTCTTTTCAGAAAAGCACCCCCAAAATATGTTTCCACCCCCATGCTTCACAATTGTGACGGTGTTCTTAGGGTTGTACTTATCCTTCTCCTTCCTCTAAACACAACGAGTGGGGTTGATACCAAAAAGTTCTATTTTGGTCTCATCTGACCATAGGACCTTCTCCCTTCCCTCCTCTGGATCATCCAGATGGTCACTGGCTAACTTAAAATGTGCCTGTACATGTGCTGGCCTGAGCAGCGGGACCTTGTGTGCCCTGTAGGATTTAATCCATGACGGCATAGTATGTTACTAACAGTAATCTTTGAGACTGTGGTCCCAGCTCTTTTCAGGTCATTGAGCAGGTCCTCCCAGGTAGTTCTGGGCTGATTCCTGACCTCTCTCAGTATCATTCTTACCCCACGAGGCGAGATCTTGCATACAGCCCCAGACTGAGGAAGACTGACAGTCAACTTGTGTTTCCTCCATTACCTAATAATTATGCCAACAGTTGTTGCCTTCTCACCAAGCTGCTTGCATATTGTCCTGTCGCCTATCCAAGTCTTGTGCAGGTCTACAATTTTGTCCCAGCTTTTGGTCATGGTAGAGAGGTTGAAACGTGACAGTGTGTGAACAGGTGTCTTTTATACAGGTAATGAGTTTAAACAGGTGCAATTAATAAAGGTAATGAGTGCAGCATGGGAGGGCTTCTTAAAGAAAAACTTACTGCTCTGTGAGAGCCAGAATTCTTGCTGGTTGTTAGGTGATCAAATACCTATGTCATGCAATAAAATGCAAATTCATTATTTAAAAATCATATAATGTGATTAGATTTTGTCTCTCACAGTTGAAGTGTATCTACGATAAAAATTACAGACCTCTTCATTCTTTGTAGGTAGAAAAAACTTGCAGAATTACCAGTCTACTGTATTAAGACCAAACTTTTTCCTTTTTCATCATTGTGTTCCAAGAAACATAAAAAAAAAAAAAAAAAAATTAACTACGTCATCAATGTAACTGTACAAAGGGCTCTTTTATATAAGTTGTATTAACAATTGGCATTACCATTAAACTTTTTTTTAAATAATTTATTTGTTTTTGTGTTGCCTCTTGTGGCAATACAATATACATATATCCAATGGAGATATATAGAAATATCCAGAATCAAATGGGTATATTAATGGGATCATCCAGTTTTTGGGATTTTCAGCACTTCTAGGAAACTTGAACATGTGATCACTTGTTCAATACACCTGTCTTGCAGTGTATTGGGCTTATACAGTTATCATTAACACAGCAGGGCAAAGATGGTAGACCTGAGGGCCCCCAGGTCTGCCAACTCCACAGGATCCTTTGATTGTGTTAGGAGGTGGGTGTGGGGGAAGGGGGGGCTAAATGGGTGACAGAGAGATCCCTCTAACTTTGCCTAGCCCCTAAGACTTTGTGGTTGCTATTTACTAAGATATCTGGTGACACTAATGACCAGTCTCAAAGTTATCTCAAGTCCCAGCTGTCAGCTAGCCAGAGAGGTTGAAAATACAGATTACCTGCCACCTGACCTAGGCAGAGCACACAGGGATACCCTAAACTGGCAATAACATTAAAGGGGTTTTCTCATCACTGGATTTTGCAGACTTGAGCTGTTTCTGTCTCTTACAGCTTCAAATCCAGGAGCGAGTCTCTCCTTGCAGGAGGTGGGTCTTCCCTCACTGAAGACTGGTAACATCATCATTCTGTGTGAGCAGTGGAAGAGAGAGGCTGTCACAGCTCTGCAGACCTCCTGCAGTGGTCAGTTCTCATGTCTGGAGAGCTGTCACCTCTCACCCAGGCTCCACAAGCAATCATTGTAACCAGAACACATGCATTGCTGTAAATAGTTATACATACAGCCTGAACTGATGAAGCAAATGTGAGAAATGCACTCTGCTCCCCCTCTGTTATCAGGCAGGAGGTAGAGCAGACTGTATAAGCCTGTGTTATAGGAGGGGAGAGTGAATCTAGCAGCTACAAACTCAGTAATTGCCCAGATCCTTCACATAGAGCTTGGACATGAGCATAGAGACGCTCAAGAAGCTTTTATTACACAGCCAGCACAGAAAGTTGTTTCACTTTCATTTTCCACAGCTCAGCGGGGAGTAAGTGCAGGCAGCCAATCACAGCACAGTGGTCATGTCCCAACAGACTGAATGAAATATCAGTCAGCCAATCACAGAAAAGAGGTCATGTTCCGACCTCAGGCTGTGGTTTTAGGTGTAGAACACACATATTAGCTATACTAAGTGATTTAGGTAATGCAAACCAATTGCAAAAGTGCTTATTTTTACTGTCGCCATCATTAGAGATATGATCTTTGTAGCGAGAAAACCCCTTTAAGGGTATGTCCAGATGACGAGTAAAATTTACTTGTTGGATTCTGGCATTGAAAACTGCGTTGGACGACGCGGTTTTCATCAAGTATTTCATGAGGATTTAAGGTTTTTTTTCCGGTGTATTTATAGTTAGAAAGTCCCCTTCAGCTCTATTTGGTTCTGGATGCAAATCTGCAAACATTTTGGACAATTTTTTGCATGAGTATTTTAGCTATCCCCAATGACCTCATTGGTGTGCAATATGACCAAAAAATTTACACGTTCTAAGTATTTTTACGTTTAAAAATCGACTAACGAAAATATGCGTTGCATGAACTACACTGCATTGGTTCTATTGAGGTCAATGGGAATGGTTTATTTTCGGTTTTAGTTAAGAATTTCAACGTCGTGTGAACATGGCCTAAGAATCCATCATCCACCACATTCCTAAAACATTGAGGGGGCAGAGTGTACAACGTATGAGAAGTGCTATTAGATTTACCTGTTACAGCATTCAGTTTGGAACCTGGTTTGGCATGCACCGATATTAAAACAGAGCCACTTTTATCTAGTACAACAGGACCTGTAGGATGGGAAGCCGCTGCCACCTCCTTCTTCTGTCCTTTACCCTGTAAATGAAAATGACATTAGTATGCAGAATGTAAATCTTATAGACAAAAATATTACAGAATCAGGTGGGCACAGACAGCAGAGGACCCATGTGGGCCCCTTGAATCTATAAGCTCATCATGAAGTACCCCCTTATGTCAGTGAAACATGAAATTTATTAGACTAGCCTTTTACATGCAGTCTAATAGAAAGGAGGATTCTGCTTTTAAATTGGCAGCACCCACCTTGTCTCCTGACCCCACAGCTGTTCAGAATGAATGCAACTCCCCGGATGAACACGCACTCACCACTCACTCAAGAGGTGAGAGGGACTAAGGCTATGTTCACACGGTGTATTTGCAGAGCGTAATTACGCCCCGCAATTACGCCGTGTGGGCGGGGCGGGAGCGGGGGAGTGAGCGGGGGGCTGGCACTTCGCCGGCCCATAGACAATCACTGCTAGCGGCACGTATACGGCGCTAGAAAGTGCCATGTCAAATTATACTCCCCGCGCCGGGGGAGAGAGACGTAATCCATAGTTCTCTGAGAACTGTGAATTACCGTAATGAATGGGCCGTTTTCGGCCCGTAATTGGCGCACTTCGGCGCGTAATTACGGACCGAAATACGGCCCATTTTAAGCCGTGTGAACATGGCCTAACGGTGCTGCGGGTGTAATTAGGTCTTCCTCCACCTGAAGCAATGATTTAGCTTACTACCAACTCATTTTTTGGGGGAACCTTCTAACAAAGGGAGAGTGTGAAAAAAAAAAATACCGCAACCTGTTCTAGTCTGGTTACTTTAGTGTGGTAAGAATAGAACTCGTGCCACCGACATGCAATTATTATCTATATGCGGGTGTTCACACGGCATTTTGGGATACGTTTTCAGATGCATGTTGGATCCGAAAATCGCATCCCAAAACGCTGCGTCGATTGGATCCTGAACGGATCCAACACGTATTCAACACGCAGCTGTGTGTTTGGATGCGTGTTGGATGCAGCAGGATCGGACCTTATAGTTTATAATAGGGCTCCTGCTGCGTCTTTCGGACCAAGAATTGACACGTCAGTTCTTGGAACCAGGGCTGTGGAGTCGGAGTCGTGGAGTTGGTGCCTATTTTGCAGAAGTCTGAGTCGTCATAAAAGGGACCAACTCCCAAAATATATAATTAGTTCGATGCAGTGCAAAGAGCAAGAGGAATTGGATCCGGCCAGTGCTACTGCTCCCATATCTTCAGCCTTATCACATGAGGAGTGTAATTGATGACATGGAGCAGGCAAAGCGCTGCCCCAGGGGAAAAGGTTCCGCTCCAGGGCAAACAAATTTCAGCAAAATTTTTCACCTGCTTTCAAAGAAGTAGAAGATCAACCATTCATCAAAACTGACTGTGGCTGAGGCGGTCCATTTTATGACGACTCCGACTCCTTTTAAATAGACACCGACTCCACAGCCCTGGTGTGAACATACCCTTATCATCCAGTGTGCACATTAGCCCACACTGCGTCGTCTATTGTATGCCCTCCCTTGCACTATGCGCCCTAGCCCGCACCGTGCACTCCAGCCGGCGCTCTATCCTACACTGTGCACTCCACCCGGCACACTATTTTAGGCTGTGCACTCCAGCGGGCGCCCTAGCCTGCACTGTGCACTCCAGCGGGCGCCCTAGCCTGCACTGTGCACTCCAGCGGGCGCCCTAGCCTGCACTGTGCACTCCAGCCGGCGCTCTATCCTTCACTGTACACGGACTATAGAAAATTGTACACGAGCATTGATAAGAATCAGGCCTGTGCCGTGCAGCGGGTGGAGCGGGCCCAGCAGCGGTCACCTCTCGGCTCTCCTTCCGCGGCATGTTGTAGTTTCCGCCCGCGGCCCGGGAGGACGCCGTCACCCTGAGAGCCGTGCGGCACGCCCGCAGCATGGACCCGCACCTCCGGTATCAGAGCTGCAGGGGGCGCTGTCCTCTGTCTTCCGGCACCGCCGTGTGCTGGGCCGCGTCTGTGGAGGGGGCGGATAAGTGAGGCGGATCAAGCTCAGGCTTATTCCGAGGGAGGTCAGTGCAGGGAGCGGCTGTAGGCGTGTGATACACTCTAGGCTGCTGTCAATAAGATGTCCTCCCGGAGTGACCTCCTCGGGCTGTGGAATATCAGGGCTGCAGCTTTATACATTACAGGGACTGGTTTTATAAAATAACGCCACATGGTGTGAACAGGGAGCTGCCCTACAGTGCGGCAACAGGACGCTTTGTAGTCTACTTTTAGTGTCTGTTCACACAGCTGATTTGGATCCCGTTTTCGGCGTTGTTTTGGTTTTCCGCGCCCAAAAAGTCGTTAAAGAAGCTTTCACAACAGCCCCACTTCATTTTCAATAATTCCTATGGAAAACCGCCTCATAGTGCACACAACACGTTTTCGCCGCCCGTTGTCCTGGCTTCTCAGGACACTGAAAAGGAAATGTCATCTGAATTCAGAGGCATAACTAGAGAAGCCTGGGCCCCATAGCAAACTTTTGGATGGGCCCCCTCCCCAACCACAAACATTTACCAGGACCTCTTAAGTCATGCAGTTACTAGATAATACAAGAAGCGAACACCTCACCATAGATATCACCATCATACTGCTACCAAACAAATCCCACTATACCAAGACCAACATTACCAATAACGCTACTACATATGGACCTGTTTATACCGCCAGAATATGACCACAAATTACCACCACGTAGTGAATGAATAATACCCTTATACTATTACCGAATAAAGATCAATATTACTGCCATATAGTGGTATATACCAGTGTACACAAGTGCCCTACAGACTGTATGTAACCTCCATACAGAGACCATATAGTGGTAGATAGCAGTGTACACAGACTCTGTAGAGATATAAGTGAGTACAGTGCAGTTACATCTTGTGACTCACAGGTGACGTTTCTCTACTGAGTCGTTGACTTTCCCTTGAGTTCTGCATCCTGTTCAGACCACCATGATGACTTCTCCCGGCCACTCGTACCTGCAGATTTGGACCCAAATATGTTAGAATCCTCACTTTTTCAGCACCTCACTCCTTGCTCCCCACCTCTGTACAAACATCCCACGGTTGGTAGGGCAGGTACAGGCCATAGCTTAGAGGTCCGGTCTCCTAGAGGGGAATAACAGATGATTCACCCCCTGGAGACTGTGTTACAGCTATGGCCTGTACCCCACCGAATCATATAAGCAGGTAGACCCTCATTAGATAGGTTGGTAGGCCCTAGGTAGGTAGGTTAGTAGACTTGAGGTAGGTAGGTAGTACATAGGCCCCAGGTAGATAGATCCTAGGTTGGTAGGCAGTAGTTAGGCAGGTCTCAGGTAGGTAGGTTACAAGTAGGTAGATTTGTACTACCGTAGGTAGGCATTATTTAGGCCCCAGGTAGGTAGGTCTGCAGTAGGTGGACTACAGGTAGGCTGTAGGTGGGCCCCAGGTACTTAGGCTATAGGTGGGGCCCACATAGGTACTGTAGACAGGTAGGTAAATAGGCTATAGGGGGCCCCAAATAGGCAGACAGGCTTTAGGTAGGCTATAGGGGCCTTATAGGTAGGCATGTAGGGTTTAGGTAGCTATAGGGGGCTAAATAGGTAGACAGGGGGTTAGGTGGGCTATAGAGGCCATATAGGTAGGTAGGAAGGGTTTAGGGAACTATAGGGGCCCCATATAAGTAGACAGGCAAGCTTCAGGGGGCTATATAGGTAGGCAGGCTTCAGGGGGCTATATAGGTAGGCAAGCTTTAGGGGGGCTATATAGGCAGGCATAGGGGGGCTACATAGGCAGGCTTGAGGGGGGCTGTATAGGCAGGTTTGGGGGGCTATATAAGCAGGCTTATGGGAGGCTATATAGGCAGGCTTGGGGTGGTATATAGGCAGGCTTAGGGGATATATAGGCAGGCTGGGGGGGCTATATAGGCAGGCTTAGGGAGGATATATAGGCAGGCTGGGAGGGCTATATAGGCAGGCTGGGGAGCTATATAGGCAGGCTTAGGGGGATATATAGACAAGCTGGGGTGGCTATATAGGTAGGCTTAGGGGGGATATATAGGCAGGCTGGGGGACTATATAGGTAGGCTTAGGGGGGATATATAGGCAGGCTGGGGGGCTATATAGGTAGGCTTAGGGGAGATACATAGGCAGGCTGATGGGCTATACAGGCAGGGAGGGCAGTTAAAATAATAAATAACTTACCTCCATCCACGCTCCGCTGTTCTCAGTGCGGGCGGCGCGATCATGTGACGTAATCCCGCCGCCCACATGATCACTGAGAGCCAGCGCCTGCTATCAGGAAGATAGCAGAGCTCCACTCTGCTACCACGGGGCAGCGCTGCCTCTGAACTCTTGTGATGTTCACTGGCGGCAGGCCCAGGAGCGGCATTACCAGGGTAGCAGACGTGGTAGCGGCTGCCCCGGGCCCGGGCCCCCTAAGAGCCCGGTCCTCGTGGCAGCTGCTACGTCTGCTACCCCGGTAGTTATGCCCCTGTCTGAATTCCTGAAGCATTTTCAACAAGGAAAATCTCCATAGGTATCAATGGAGAGCTTCATTATCTCATCCACAAGTGTGGCATGGTTTAGGACAATGTTAAAAATTTGAATGTCTGTGTACATACATAGAAACATACCCAGTAACATATAAACACACAGGAACATAAGGGGGAAGATAAACACATAAGAACATACATAAATACATCCAGGCTCGGACTGGGCCGCCAGGGGATCGGTGAATCCCCCGGTGGGCCCCGAGCCCCTGTGGGCCCCAGAGGCAGTGCCGCCGCTTCCAGTCCCTGAACGCCCGGGCCCTGTGTCCCGAGCGCTCAGAGACTGGGCCCGGGAGTCGGGGACTAACGTCCTCAACACCCGGGGCTGCGCGGTGCCAGCGGTAGCGAGCGCCGCTAGCGCTCGGCTCCGCTGATCGCCCTGGCAGGCATTAGGCGCTAGGTCTTAGGCCTGCCAGGCGCGGCCTCCAGCGGTGACGTAGGTGGCGCTGTGACGTCATATCACAACGCCGCCTATGCCGGACGCAAGCAGAAGCCTGCGGGGAGCGGCCAGGAGCGGCAGGAGCGTGAGTCAGGTGAGTAGTTGTGTGTTGTTTTGTTTTTTTTTTTATATATAAGAAGAGGGCCCTTGCTACCTAATAAAAAACCTGGGGCCATGGCTACCAAATAGAAACGGGGGCCGTCGCTACCTAATAGAAACGGGGGGCCCTGGCTACCTAATAGAAACGGGGGGCCCTGGCTACCTAATAGAAACGGGGGGCCCTGGCTACCTAATAGAAATGGGGGGCCCTGGCTACCTAATAGAAACGGGGAGCCCTAGCTACCTAATAGAAACAGGGTGGCCCTGGCTACCTAATAGAAACGGGGGGCCCTGGCTACCTAACCCAAACGGGCCGCCCTGCCTACCTAATAGAAAGGGGGGGCCCTGGCTACCTAATAGAAATGGGGGGCCTTGGCTACCTAATAGAAACGGGGGGCCCTGGCTACCTAATAAAATGGGGGGCCTTGGCTCCCTAAAGAAAGGGGGGAGCCTAGTACCTAATAAAAACGGGGGGCCCTGGTCCAAATGAAACGGGGGCCCGGGCTACCTAAAAAAACGGGAAGCCCTGGCACCTAATAGAAAGGGGGGGCCCGGGCTCCCCTAAAGAAATGGGGGCCTTTGGCTCCCAAATAGAAAGGGGGGGCCCGGTTTCCTAAAGAAACGGTGACCTTGGCTACCTAATAAAAAAGGGAGCCCGGGTACCTAATGAAAGGGGGGGCCCGGGCTACCTAATAAACGGGGGGGCCCTGGCTACCTAATAATTAAAGGGGCCCGGGGTACCTAAAACTAAAGGGGGCCTGGTACCAATATAAACGGGGTCCCGGGGCTACCAAAAACAAATGGGGGGCCCTGGCTACCTAATAATTAAAGGGAGCCCTGGTACCTAAACTAAAGGGGGCCCTGGTCCTAAGAGCTAAAGGGGGCCCGGGCTCCTAATACAAAGGGGGCCCCCGGCTCCTAAGAACAAAAGGGGGGCCCTGGCTTCCTAAAAAAAGGGGCCCGGGCCCCTAAGAACAAAAGGCGTCCCTGGCTACCAAGAACTAAAGAGGCCCTACTACCTGCATACTATCTAAAGGGGCCCTGCTACCTCCAGCCTACGTAACTGAGATCACTAAACCTACAAAACAGCCTACCTAAGGGGGATACTTATCTCTTGGGTCTATTTACCTCCCACCTTGGTCTATTTATTTACCTTAGGGGCCTCCAATTTACCAGGGGGGTTTGCCTACCAAATAGGGCCCTATCAGCTACCGGGGCCCCCTGCCCTTTTCCCCTACCTCCCAAATTTCTTGACTACCCCCCTGAAAAATAAATTGAGGGGGCAGCCCAATTTGAGCATAATTCCAGGGGTTTGTCCTCTTGCCCCTCCAATCCTTAGGAGTTGTGCCTCAAAGTTATGGTTTGGTCCTGTTTTCACCCCTGTGAATTTGTACACAGGGTAAAGGTAAAGAGGTGCTAAAAATTTGAGGTTCTAAGATATTTGTTGAAATTTTCTGGGGAGAGTTGGGGCCGGGGCAATCATCAGGGCAGTGGGGAACGGATCAGAAAAAAAGGGAATAAGAACGACTCAAGAGAAGAAACACTCATCAATTGACATCCCCCGGTGAGCCCCAATTTCAGGGGTTATTTACTTTTATATTGGATCATGCTTATTCACTGTAAAAATAATGTGACCCAGTGGTGTCTGACTTTTATGTGGTCTCTAAAAAGGCGGTGTTTAGGTTATACTGAGCTGGTGTTTACCAATGTGGGCCCTTTGGCGGTTTTGTATTATACCCCAAGCTGGTGTCTGACCCCCTATGTGGGTTAAATGGGGGTGTTGTAGGTTTATAATGAGCTGGTGCTGACCTCTATGGGTCTCTATGTGGTGTGTTGTAGGTTATACCTAGTGGTGTCTGACCTCTATGTGTGTCTTTATGGCGGGTTGTAGGTTATACATGAGCTGGTGTTGACCTCTATGTGGGGGTCTTATGGCGTGTTGTAGGTTATACCCAGCTGGGGTCTGACCTTATGTTGTGTCTATATGGCGGTGTTGTAGGTTTTACATGAGTGGTGTCCGCCTCTATGGGTTCTATATGGGGAGTGTGTAGGGTTTACCTGACTGGTGTCTGCTCTCTATGTGGTCTTATATGGGGGTTTTGTAGGGTTTTCTAGCTGGTTCTGACTACTAGTGGTCTCTAGTGGTGGTGTTGTAGGTATCCCGAGCTGGGTCGACCTCTATGTGGGTTTCCCCTTTTTGGTGGGGGTTTTTGGTTATACCGAACTGGTGTCTGACCTCTATGTGGGGTCTATATGGCGGTGTTGTAGGTTATCTAGCTGGTGTCTGACCTCTATGGGTCTCTTAAGGTGGGGTTTTTAGGTTATACCCAGCTGGGGTCGCCATATGTGGTCTCTCTAGGGGGGTTGTAGGGTTTTACCTGAGGGGTGTCTGTGGTCCTATATGGTGGTATTGGGGTTTTATCTGAGCTGGTGTCTGACCTCATGTGGTCTCTAATGGGGTGTTGAAAGGTTTTAACCCGAGCTGGGGTCTTTTTTTTCAAAAATATGGTGGGCTCTTTTAAAGGAGGTGTTGAGGGTTTTACCTGAGCTGGTGTTTGGTCTCTATATGGGCGTGTTGAGGTTATATCTGAGCTGTGTCTGACCCCTTTTGTGGGCCAAAGGGAGTGTTGTGGTTATACCTAGCTGGGGGTTGTGGTTTTTTATATGGGGGTGTTTAGGGATACCTGCTGGGTCTGACCCATGGGTCTCCATATGGGGGTGTTGTGGTTATATGGCGCGGGGATGTGGCAGTGTACACTTGTCCCCCATTGTAAAGTGAGGGGAACACCGACCCTGGATAGGAGTTACCATTTTTTTTTCCCTTTCTATGTTTATTTAGAAGGGGTGGGTGGGAAACCCAAGGGGAACGTGGAGGGGGGTATTTTTTTTGGGGGTGGTGGGGGGTATGGATGAGCACTTAGCCTGTTTTTAGATATGTGAGATAGACAGAGTGTTACTCCTTGAAAATTTTACTCACAAACAGTTTGTTTCCCCCACGCATTATGTGGAAAATGGGCGATTTTTATGTTGAGAGGCCAATAAAATTTTTTATTAAGTAGGGTGGGCCCCCCAAGATCAACTCCCCTGTGGGCCCCAGACCCCCCAGTCCGACACTGAATACATCCTCTTCAAGCCACGACACTGGACCATTTCATAGCAGAGCATCAGTCGCAGAACATTGCTTTCCTGGCTCATTTTTTAAAATAACAGTATTTATAGTTGAATCCAGAAGTTTACATGCACTCTATAAAAAGACACATATATATGTTTTTCTCACTATCTGCATAAACAGAATAACCTTTAACCTTTTAGGTACAGGGTTTTCCCCAATTTTTTTATTTTCCAAATGCCAAATAAAGGAGAGAAAATTTTAAGGCATTTTTTTTTACTTTTGCAAAATCAAAAGTTTAAGACAATTTCATTTGTACTAGTAGCTTTCCCTTAAAAGATACTTGGGTATCCCTTACAAGCTTCTCACAATTGTTGGGGGAATTTTGGCCCCTTCCCCCTAAAAGTGGGTAACTGAGCCCTTTTGGAGGTTGCCTTGCTCACACTACCTTTTTCCTTTGCCCATAAATTTTCAATAGGTTGAATAAGGGTTTTTTGGGGCCATCCAAAACATTTACTTGGTTATCCTTAAGCCACTTTGTAACCAGTTTGGCAGTATGCTTCAGGTCATTGTCTATTTGGAAGACCCATTTCCATCCAAGCTTTCACTTCCTGGCTGATGTCTTGAGATGTTGCTTCAGTACTGCCACATAATCTTCTTTCCTCATGATTTTGTGAAGTGCACCAGTCCCTCCTGCAGCAAAACAACCCCACAACATGATGCTGACCCCCCTGTGTTTCACAGTTGGGATGGTGTTCCTAGGCCTCCAAGCTTCTCCCTTTTTCCTCCAATGGTCGTTATGTCCAAACAGTTCAATTTTAGTTTTGTCAGACCACAGGACATGTCTCCAAAACTGTAGGTCTTTGTTTCTCTGTGCATTTGCAAATATTAATCTGGGTTTTAATATTTTTCTTTTGGAGTAATGGCTTCTTCCTGGCAGAGTGGCCTTTCAGCCAATGTTGATACAGTACTCGTTTCACTGTGGATAATGACACATTCTTACCAGCCTCTGCCAGCATTTTCACAAGGTCTTTTGTTCTTGGGTTGATATGCACATGTTGGACCAAAGCACGTTCATCTCTGAGACCCAGAACCCATCTCCTTCCTGAGTGGTATGATTGTTGGACATTCTTATCTTGTTTGTACTTGCGTATAATTGTTTTACAGATGAAAGATGCACCTTCAGGTATCTGG
This sequence comes from Phyllomedusa bahiana, assembly GCA_025379985.1. Lineage (NCBI taxonomy): Eukaryota > Metazoa > Chordata > Amphibia > Anura > Hylidae > Phyllomedusa > Phyllomedusa bahiana. The sequence continues at coordinate 78,227 of JAODAL010011435.1, forward strand.
AAACTGCACCCAAACTTCTGGTTTCAACTGTATATAACTCAAAGAATTGAGGACAACGATGGTGCAGATGACACACGGCTCACAATGTGATAGTACAAAATGGAGATTTTTTTATTTACTAAACAATTTTAAGGATGGAGTTGAGGTGTCCATGTGGTTAATTTTTAATTTTTTTAAAAATTTTTTTATTGACATCCAGATTAATTACATACAAAGCACAAATCAACCATATATACCATATGATGTCATATAATTTTTACAAATACAACTAAAACAACCCCCCAACCTCCACCCTCCCCCTTGCTACAGTTATCCACAACAAAAAGAACATCAAATATCTATTCTTGTTTTTCTCTACCTCTGTCATTCTCCGGTCTCCTCAGAGTTACTGAGTATTTCCTATGCTCAGACTCCCATCATAGTATCAAGCTCTTAATCCACTTTAACCCCTTAAGCCGAACGCCTGAAAAGTAGTAATGACAGAAAAAATTTTTTATTTTGGCCTCCTTGCGTTTAAACGTTTGTAACTTTTTTATTTTTTCAATGACCAGTTGGATAGGCCTCGTTTTTCGAGACAATTTGTATTTTTAAAGGGAATAGTTTAAGTACACTTATAAAAAATGCGTATTTTTTTTTAATTTTTACAAAAATTTTTTTGTTTTTTTAATTTTTTTTTTTACACCTTCACATTTCACACTTAATAACTTGTTAATTAATTCTACAGGTTTTTTACGGTCGTGGGATACCAATTATGTGTAGGTTTTTTTTGTGCGTGTAATTTATGTACAATTTTTTTTGAATCTTTATTTTTTTTTTATTATTTATTTTTTTTTTTCTTTTTTTAACACTTTTAGGGGTTTTTTTGTACTTTTTTTTGACTCCCATAAGGGAAAACTGTTTAAAAACATTTTTTTTATTTTTTTTTTTTACACTTATAATGTATTAGAAATTTTAAATACTAATAATGCTAATCTGTGTCAGTCTGACACAGGCAGTGATTAGGACAGAAACACATGCACCCAATCACTGGTTCTTCCCACAGACAACTCTGGGGCCACGCAAAGGTCCCCAGAGCTGACTGTGCAGGGGGTCCCGACCTGTCGGGTGACCGGGCGTTCCGATCACCCGACAGAGCGGGGGATCCCCTTTGATTCGCGGGGTAACGCACCGCCGCAAAAAAGGGGTTAAAGCATGGGGTTGCGGGGGTTTCCTCCGCCCCCCATCCTCGGGAATGCTCTGGGATGGGGGGCTGTGTAGTTCACCCCCACCTACGCAGCTGGGGCCCCGGGCGCCGAAAACCCCCCGATGCCGCGACGTCAAAAGATCGCGCAGACGAACACCCCACCGGCCGACGCAAAAGACGGTGCCGTCTTTAAAGGGGTTAAGAGACCTAAGTCCCAGCTAGCCCCCTAATCATATACCAGGTAGTACTCTTGAAGGGAAGCATGTTTTTCCTTTTTTTTCCTTGCGTGAGAAACGTTTCAATAAAAGTTCTCCATTTTTTAAAATACTTTGTCGCTTGTGTTTCTTTTTTAATTTTCTACCTCTCGCCGCTCCATAAGAAGGAAGTGCTTCATCTGCGCGATTACCATCTTTCCCTAGATGGGAGTTCGGATTTGATCAAAAGGGTCAAGAGGGACCTTTTAGCCACCAAAAGAAAATGTGAGCCAATAGAGGTACAAACTCGCCCCTCCGGATTGATATGGAACAGATGAGGGGGGGGAACTCTCCAAAAATCAAATTTTAAAAAACGGTATTAAGAAGGAGTCTAAATTTTCCCCAGAAACCCCATTTTCGGGCAAGTCCAAATCCCATGAATAAGTCAGTATTCATTTGCGGAAATGGGGAAAAAGCCCCAGCCCCTCCCCGGGGCGCTCGGGTGAGGGGGAATATTAAAGCCATATATGGCGTGATTTATTAACTAAAACTGGGACCCCCTCCAGACTAAGGATAATTTTCCCTTAAAATTCCCACCCCCAAATCCCATAGGTAGTTTTCTCATCCCCAAATTTCCGGGCCCAACGGAAAAGGGGTTCCTTTTGTTTCCCCTAAATTTAGCTCTCTCTAAGGGTCCTGTATATTTCTGCTAGTGAGGTTTTACGTGGGGGCTGAGAATGAAAGGTCGAAATATTCACCTAAACTCTCTTTTATAAGCCTTAGGCGGTGTTGGAGAAAACAAAAATTTTTGCCCCAAACCTAAAAACCCAAATTTGAGTAAATCTTATTTCCCTTTTTAACTCTTGGGGTCATAAATTTTTGCCTAATTTGGAAATAAATGCGCCCCTGGTTCCCCCCTCTCTCCAAAACCAAATTCCCAGTTCTCCTTCCTTGGGGAAATTCGGTTGCCCCCCAAAGATGCATATTTTAGAGATAGAAAGGGGCCCCCACAACTTCCTCACGCCTTCCAATAGCCCCCGTATTTTTAAAAATAAAGGGACTGTCGGAGGTGAATCGGAGTTGTAAACTTCTAGGGGTATCTTTTTAAATTCCTTGGAGTTCAGACCTGCTCTACCCCCAAAATTTGAAAAGTAATTTGTATTTTGAACCAATCCATCGATGGCGCAAATACTACCCAAAATTTATATAATTTAATCTGGGATCCCAGCCCCCCCCTTTTTTTTGGGGAGCATTAATGGTTAAAAGCTTTTTGGGGGTTTGTCCCCCCCCAAAAGAATGAGGAGAACATTTGATGCACCCTCCAAAAAATAAACGTTTTAAATTTAACAGGGGAACTGTTTTTCGGGGGGAATAAATTTTGGGAAAACTTACCATTTTTATCAAATTGACCCGCCCCATTGGGAAAAAGGGGAATTTTTTCCCTTTCTTTAGTCCCAATTCATTTTTTTTAAAATAGGGACATAATTTAATTTATAAATGAGTCCCCGGGGTTTCCCGAACGGGTCCCCGATACTTTATCTAGACCCGCGTCCGTACCGGAGTATTTTTTTCCCCAACCTCTCAACAAAAACCCCTTGGGGGAAAATCCAAATGTCACTCTTGGAAAATATTCACTTTTAATCCCCAGACTGCCAACGTTTTAAAAAAACAAAAATGGGCCCCCACTTTCAGGGGGTCGACATAAACATGAGAATTTTTCCGCAAATAAAATGCTTTTATTCTTTCCCCATTTTGATCCCTGGATTTTTTTTTCCTCTTCAATTTCCCCTTTCCAAAGGTTTAAAAAAATATTGAATAGAGGGGGGATAATGGGGTCCCTGAGATGCCCTTTTGGAGTTTTGAAGGTTCAATAAAAAACCCCAGTGTAATTCTCGCCCTTTGGGGTCTTATAAAGACTGATGAAATTTCAAACGCCCCCAAATACCCATTGCGCAAACTTTGTACAGCCACTCCCAAAGAGTTGTCAAAGCTTTTTCCATCTATAGACATAACGTGGGGGAGGTGTACCTGAGGGTTTATTTTTTTTCACTAGTACTTTTAGAAATCTCCCATATTATATTCGGGAACGCCTTGTACAAAACAACCTGGAGCGGGGGGATAAGCTTTGGAGTACCAAAACTAGCCGTCAGCCCTGATTTTTTTCTACCATTTAGGTCCACTTGATTAGTGAAATGGGGCCATAGGAACCGGCAAGGACAAGTTTTGTAGCTTTGAAGCTTTTTATAAACTGTGTTCAAAGGTCTGGTATTCCCCCCCCCTGTAAATAGTTATTGAATAAGGTTAACAAATCAGGAGCAACCTGGTCCTGAAGAATCTTATAAAACTCTCCCGTTAGGCCGTCCAGTCCCGGAGCTTTATTATTTTTCAAAGCCCTAATCGCCCCTATCAATTCCGTCAATTCAACTGAGGAATTAAGGTTGGCCACTTCGTCTGATAGTAAGGACAGTTTTAGATTGTTCAAAAACGAGTCGGAAGATGATTCACTGATTTCATCCCTGGAGTATAAGTGTTTGTAAAATTGTCTAAAGATCTTATTAATATCCTTAGGGTGAGATTGCACAACTCCCGAGACATCCCTTAGAGGCGTAGAGTAACCATAGTGTCTCGGGTCCCTCGCAAGCAGGGCAAGCAATCTGCCACACTTATTGCCGTAGCGGAAAAGTTTGGCTTCCCTAGTTGAGGACTGAATTTTTTCTTTCTTTTCCAACCAGTGCTCGTATTGAGCTTTGGCATCCTGCCATGCCTTCTTGGATACTGAATCCCTTTTATCTAGAAGAGATGTATATGCCTCTCGCAGGGTCACACTAAATTTGTCTAAGCCCTGCCTAATTTCCTTTTTGACATGCGCCACATATGAGATTAATCGACCTCTCAGTGCTGCCTTCGCAGTGTCCCAAAAAAGTTGAGGTCTATCTGCATGTTCAGCATTTAAGGATTTGAAGTCCATCCACCAATTTTGCAGCACAATATGGAAATCTGAGTGATCTGCCAAAAATGCAGGGAACCTCCAAATAATGTCTGACCCGTGAGGTACGAGATCACCAATAGACAGGATCACCGGTGCATGGTCTGAAATCATTATGTCATGAATTACTGCTTCTTGGATTCTAGCCTTCAAAGATACCGACGTTAAGCAAAAATCTATGCGAGACCAAGCATCATGGACTGGGGAAAAAAAAGTAAATTCTCGTCCCTCTGGGTGAAGAAATCTCCAAGCATCCACCAGCCCTGTCTTATCTAGAAATCGGGTGAGGATTTGAGTCTCGGGTACCCTGCTCTTCTTAACCTCTCTCAACCTTTTCCTATCTTCCTGACTATTTAAAACTATATTTAGATCTCCCCCAATTATTTTCAGAGGCGTAGTGTCTGCCAGAATAGTGTCAGATAGCTTACTGCAAAAACCTGCCTGATTATCATTTGGGCCATAGATATTATAGATACTAAGGGTCTCTAAATGATTTGCAAGGGTCACCCTATGTTCCCTACCTATATCATCCCTGGTCTGATCCACGATCTGGTACTGCACCTTTTTGCTTATCAGAGTGACAACCCCCGCTTTCGAATCCCTGGCAGGCGATCCCAGGACTTCACCAACCCATAATTTTTTCATTCTGAAGAAATCAGATTCCTCCAGGTGTGTCTCCTGGAGCAATGCAATATCCGCCTTCAAGCACTTTAAGTGTCTGAGAACCATCATTCGCTTATGAGCGACGGAGCCCTTTCACTTTCCATGATATAACTCGCATATTGTATTTAGGTTCAAGAAGGTAACTGACTGTAGCATAACCACAAAACTATCCCCCAACTTTGAAAACATACAAAGTGCACATCTTAAATGGAAAAAGGAAAAAAAAACCTTCTCCAAAGAACAGTGCTATGACTCACTTTTTTTTCCGCAACCTGGAAGACATACCTTTAACTCTAACTAAGGTTGGCCACCTCCGCATACATCCCCGCGCCTCTTTTCCCTTTCTTTTACCGTTCAACCCCAATACTACATAGAAGACATAGTGTACTGAAATTGAATGCCCATCCCAGTCTCGTTTCCAAAAAGCATATACAGCGTACTCAAAGAAAAAACTGTAACCTCTATAACACCCTGAACTCTGGTCTCATCCACTACTGGAAATTGGAAATTTTATCGACCAGTTTCTGAAAAATACCTGACCAAGTAACCGACAGCATCAAAAACCTAATAAAGCAAAGCATCAAGATCCACAGACAATCAATCTCATGCATTATTAGGTAAGTACAATATTTGTTTCTTCTTCTTCTTTTGGAATTCCGCGGGAATCATGATCCCTAACAGCTCCTGACGCTGGCCACCAACAAAGAAACCTGAATGCCAAGACCCTCCACTGCTGCCTGAGCTCATGAAAGAAAAGGTGGAGGCCCATCCATCTGGAAACACTTATATTGTTGCTGGGTACAGTAAGAGTAAACTTATTTTTGGGATTGATGCAGTTCAGACATAGGCTGAAAAAGCCTCCTTCGCCGAGAGACCTCTGCCGAAAAATCAGCTAATAGCAGAATCCTAGTGCATGTAATTCCTATACCATAACCCTTCACTCTATTTAACGCCGAAGGAGATCCTCTGCCTTGTCCGAGTAGTCCTAATTATTAGCATATGGCAGGGTCGGGCTGTTGTTAATCTCCTAATCCCGACCCTGTGTGTCCGTCATCCTCTCTGGACCAAGCCTGTGAGCCGCTTACTACTTACATTTCCTGAGGATTCCCAAATATTGTGGTATTGCATTCTCACACAAAATTCAACAAGTGCCGTAGGAATGTACGAATTTCCGGGAACCACCAATTAGTATTGAAGGTATTTCTACGTGTCTATTCTCCAATCGTCAACCTTCTCATAATCTCCTATGATCTTTAGCCATCTCCTCGCTGAAATTGGATATCTTCTATATCTTTTTTCGTAGTAAGAATCCTTTCTTCTGGCATCAATCAGTCTTCTCGTCATGTTGGGCCACCGAGCTCTGTAACTCTTTTAATGTTGCACTAATGGTGCTAAGTCCAGAAGAAGGGCCTGGAGTCAGGGCGAATGCATTTGCTACTTCAAGCGCTATTTGTTTTAGGGTCGGATATAGCAAAGTGGCGAAGTTACTGCAATTTCTGGCTCTGCTGAAGAGGTTCACTGTGGAGATGTCTATTTAGGAGTGGTCACTAGATGGCATAGTGTCACTTTTCTGGTTTTTAAGTGGCACCTCTGGTTGGCAGACATTCTTAGTCAAGTAATTTGTCCATTTATAATGGGATGAAATAGATATTGAAAAGAACACCAGGGGAAGATTTTATAGCGCTGCAGGTGAAGTAGATAATGATTATTCTGCAAGAAAATCCAGCATGTTGACAGTGATATTGGACAAGTTTATCATGTAAAGAGTTTGTAATGTTCCAGTCCAGCCTAAAAACCAGAAACATCAGTCCGCTGTGTGTCATTGCTGCATACAGAAATATGAGAGAGGGGGGGCAGGGTGTCAAGATCAAGCACACAGATGTGTACGCATGTGAATGTTACCAACATCATTCCATGCAGTCCTTAATATACCTTATAGGGGTTGCTTATGGAATCAGGGCGAGCACTCCAATAGGTTAGATTTTGAGAGCTGGCTATTAAGTAGCTGTGTAACGTGCGGCCCGCTGTACGTTCCTTATAGGGGCTTTAAACAAACAATTGTGTCCAATTTGCAGGCCCCGCCAGGCTCAGTGCATGAGTACCTGGTCCCAAGATGGCGGACGCCACGCGGCTTCCCGGCCTCACTCTTCCGCTCTGCCGCCCGCTGTTGCGCTAAAACTGCGTGGCTGCGCTCTCACCGGCTCCGTCCGTGTTTCAACTGCCCAATCCGTGTCTTCTGGGCCAGTGTCATGAAGCCCGATGCCCAGCTGCGGAAGCCCGAATGGCGCAGGAGAATGGAGCTTACCCTCACTCGGTCCCGCAATTCCCGGCGCCGGAACCGGAAGTCATGTGATTAATTTTAACCAGTTGGGAACTTGTAGACTGTTCAAAATAAAAACCACATGGAAAACCGCATCTAAAATGCATCTCAAAAAAACAGTAAATCCTCGTCTAAAAACTGCAGCATATGAAGTGTTTTTCAGAAGAGTATTTGATGCTGATTTGGACTCAAAAAAATCAGCCTCCAAATTAGCCATGTGAACATACCCTTATTGTGTCTGCTGGTAAAGCCCCAGGTGTATACAGTGTATCTATCTACAGACCCATGTTGCGGGGTTGTCTCATCTTGTTGGCCTCTGTTCAACCAGGATGGAATCACACAGAGAGCTGCGCTTTTCCATAGAGCTGCATGAAAAGTTTACTGTGCAATATACATTGTTTTCACATGTGTGTTGTATGGCATCTAAGCTAGGTCCACACCACGATGTTACGTTGCAGGTATCTGTCAGGTACCTTTTTTCCTCAATACCCGGACAGAAATCTTCATGTGGTTTTTCATGCCGTTTTTGTAGCAAGTTAATTGTTACATCCAGTTTTTAATGAGTTTTTCTCTGGTGCATTTTTCCCGTCACAAATCTTGATTCTGCATTGAATGATCTGCATTCTGGAAGAACACTACAGAAAAGAAAAAAAATGCAACACATACATTTTTGTTGCATGAAAAATAACAATGGAGGCAGGGTTTGTGGTACCACCTGGTTTTGGGGCATTCACAGACATGTGTTGGTCCCAGGCAGTTTTGGCCCCCACATCCTACCAAGTTGTGCAGGTCTAATCTACAGTAACCACCATGTGCAAAATAGACAGGAACTGGATACCCAGGTATCTGGGGCTGATTGCAATACACCCATAGCTGCTGGAGGGTGCGTGGAGAATGATACATAGAGCAAACATAATGATCAAGGTGGCCCTACAGATGCTCAATTGAGTTCCGGTCTAGGGATATAGGGGGCCAGGGTTGTAGTTGATAGTCTTTGTCATGCTTCTCCAACCAATGTCAGACATTTCAATCTGTGTGACCTGTCACATTGTCTTGCTAGGAGACTCAATCCACCCCAGGGAAGACAATCAGTATCTATGATTGTATGTGATCTGCAAGGTTGGATTCAAACAAAGATCAGTCAGAGTGCCTTTTACATGGATGAGTGACCCAGATAATGTCACAAACACATTCCCCAGACCTTAACACTTTCACCACCAGCTTGTGTCCTCCAGCAATGGTTGCAGAGAGTTTGTTTTCTGTTTCTTACCTGACAATTAAACAGAAAATGTGATTCTTTGGGGTAGGCAATGCTTTGCCATACAGCAGTGATCCAATTGCCGATGCAACTTCATTATTAGAGGTGCAGTCACCGTCCGTCTGCTTTGGAGCCCCATACACAGTAGTGTTCACTGCACTGTAACACTGTTTTACAAATCTTCAAACATTGTCAGGTTTAGTTATGAAATGAGCTAGTTCTTAATAATTTTGATCTTCTGAATTAAAATCTGACCATGAAATTTTTTAGGCGATCCTTGTTTCTATAATATCATAGAGATTTCCTTTTACTGCTACATATAATTAATGCATAAAAGTTTTAGTACTTTGAAACATTATTATTTTTGCAAATAAAAAGATGCAGAATATTTTGATACTTATTTAGAGGAAACTATTCAAATAACTAAAACTTGTCTAAACACTATTGGGAATTATAAACAGTTACAGAAATTGCACTAGATGTCAACGTAAGAAATTAATCTTTAAGCACGTAAAAAAATCCTTAAGTTTTGAGGAGATTTTCCATTAACTCTTCAAAGTTATCTGCTCTTGAGTTTTCCCCAAAAATTGTTACTGTTACGTTTTCTAACCAAGGTGGCTAGAAACGTCCGGGTATGGCCGATCCTCTGGGCCCTCCCTGGGCGCAGATGTTAAAGGGGTTGTCTCACTACATTGATTCATCTTACCTCAGTCCTGTTTTCTTGGTTTCATTTTGAATTCAGGGGCGTGTTTTACTGCTTTCCACTAGGCTGCAGTAGAAACCAGGTCTGAGCTATAGCGAAACCATGCTGGCAGCCTATCAGAGAATCAAACAGGTCTGTACTATAGCGACCTGAGGGGCTGACGCATCCCATACAAGAGGGGATATCTGGGAATATGTAGGACACTGTTAATGGACACATATAAGCAAAGTGACTTGTATTTTGGAGGAGATCATTAACATAAAAAGCAATCCTTGTAGTGAGACAACCCCTTTAACACTGGCAGTGGGTAGCCGAAGTGCAGGTCTGGATAGCCGGTGCAGAGACAGAGAACAGGGCATCGCAAGTGTAGCCAGTAAACGATTAACACAGTTCCAGGGTGATAGCAGGCTAGATTGGACGCCAGGTATCAACAGGTATTAGCAGACTGGTGCAGCAGCAGAGGTTCAGCAGGTCACTGATAAACCTACAGGGTACAGCAGCAGTGCAGCAGCCAAGGGGTCAAGCTCTATCTATGAGCAAACACAACAACGAACTGACATAGAGCAAAGGGAGTAAGTTCCTTATGAACGACAGGTTACTGGGCAGGAAACAGGAACACTGTCTCTTTAAATACTCGTGCACTCGAGTCAGAGCGGATAATAATAATAATCTTTATTTATATAGCGCCAACATATTCCGCAGCACTTTTACAATAAAGAGGAATAAGCACAGACAAACAGACATTACATTAATAAAAAAGTACTGACAAATGATACAACAAGTGTGGATGGCCCAGCTCGCAAGAGCTTACACTCGGATGAAGAGCGAGCAGGAGCCAAGGGTCGATGATAGATGCAGCCGCGGACCCGCTAGTCGGGAGGCAGGACACCGGGCAGGTAAGTATACCCTGGGCTGCACGCAGAGGCACGGGCACGACTGCGGACCGAGACTGCGGCCGTGGCGTGCACCGTGACAGTTACCACTAGTACAAATGCTACCCATACAGTCCTGCCCTTGCCCTGCAACAAACAGAAAACTCCTCATCTTGAAGAAGCTCACGAGGTACAAAAAAGAATCCATCCTCTTTCTCTGCTTCACTCAACCTTGAAAATTTCTCAATAAGAAACTTGAATGCTTTTGCATTTTTATCTATTTCCTTTACAAAGTTCTACATTAGGCCCAACTTGATATACAATGGTGGTGAGGCCATCCTTATCCTGTCATGTACAGGTTTAGGCCTACCCTTCTTGACAAGTCCAGTTTATGGATGAAACGCGTTTAGGTTTGTTACTTTTGTTTTCATCACAGATGAGATTTTTAGAGTAAGAATAAGGGTTACTTTGTGGGTCGCACTTTTGAGTGTATAGTTTCTGCCTCAGCCTGACAGACAGATCCCTAACAGGGTTTAGTAGGTGAGACCATAATTATTATTACCTTATAGAAACATAATTTGTGATATATATAAATAGTCGATACCATCAACTTACTGGACCAATAATTGTATTGGATCTGAACGGTGACCGAATGTGGTGAGTCCTTTACAATTTGACCCCCTTTTGTATCTTAAGAATGTGAATTGACTTTTTGTGGAGCTCTTTTTTATATATTAATTAAACAAAAGTTATGTTTTATTAGCAGTAGTTTGGGGAATGAGTTAAAAAAAATTACCGTAAAAAAATTCAAAACATCTTTGAAATTTGTGCCGCTATTTTCTGTGACCAATAACTCTTTTGTACTAACACCTATGGAGTGATTGAGGATGCATTTTTTGCAGGCTGAAGTGTACTTTTTATTGCTACCAGTTTGTTATGCATGTGACTTTTTTGATTAAATTTTTTGATTAAATTACCAAAAAAACACAATTTTGGCGTTTGGTATTTCTTTTCTTCTACGGTGTTCAGCGTGCGGGATAAATGATGTCATATTTTAATAGATCAGACTATTTTGCACATGGTGATACCAAATAAGTGTAACTTTCTTATTTTATTGTTTTATTTCTAAAATGGCAAAAGGAGGGTGATTTAAACTTTTAATCTTTTAAATTTTTTTACACTTTAAAAACATTTTTTTTTATCTTTAACTTTGAGTCCACCTAGGGTGCTTCACCACTAGGGGGAGCGATCATATTTACAGCCTAATACATTGTATAGATAGACAATGCATTATGGTGTATCAATATGGCAGTTTCTCCACTTCCTGCCTGGGGCAGAGGAACTTATGCAACCCATACAAGAGAAGATATCTCAGTATAGGTAGGATACTGCTAATGGACATATATTGCAAAGTGACTTGATTTTGTAAGATCTTTAACATAAAAAGTAATCCTTGTAGTGAGACAACCCCTTTAAGTTCAGAGCTTCCATTAAACTGTAACCCTTCCTGACAGATGGTCATAATAATATGGCTCTAATTTTTTTTTTTTGCCTTCTTCCCTTCTGAAAGCCATAACTTTATCTTTCCACCTACATAAATGTATGTGGGCTTTTATTTTTAAGGTCAAGATGTACTTTCTAATGGTGTCATTCATATTATCATAGAATATACTGGGGAACAGCAAAAGTGGGGCAAAATGTGAAAAAAGCGTACTTTATACAGCCTAATGCATTGTATATACAATGCAGTAGGGTTTACAAAGATGGCGGTTTCCCCACTTCCTGCCTGGGGCCAGAAGTGGGGAAATCGAAAACATGGCAGCGATGGAAGCCTTCCAGGTGCCATGTTAAGCGATCGCGAACCTATGATTTCACCGCTGATGTCCAAATTGCAGTGAGGAATGGTACACGGCACCGTTTCTCCTTGATTTAGACGCTGCGGCCATCTTTGCCATGGCGTCTAAAGGGTTTAACAGAGCAGGCGGCAACGCCACCACTGTGCTGTAAACGCCGGGTTTTAGCTAAAATTAGCCACTAACACCCAGTGACTGTGTAGTGGTATTGCGCTGCGATCCTGCTACAAAGGTGATTCCCACTCAAGACGTATCCTAAAACCTATTCTTTAGGGGTTTGTTTTGCATGCCAAAATTTGCCCCCCATAAAAGAAGTTTTGGGCAAGATTAGTCACGGTTTGGGGGCAAAGAAATCAAACATCACCCGCTAGGTGACCACTGGGGAGCCGGGAACCCTAAGACCGCAACTTTTGGGGCGACAAATTTTTCTAACAAAGATGTTTTCATTGCCGTTCTTCGTATTGGCGAGGAACAGCAGAAGAATTTTTGGTACTGTAAATCCACTTTTTTCTTCCTTAAACTTTTTTTTCAAATGGGGGGCACCATGCGAAATAAAAAAGGTAGTGTGATTGGTTGTCTTCTTAATCATTGGGCTGCAAAAGGATGATTGCCTTTCTCATTCCATGGGTAACATGTTGCACATCTATTGCAGCATAGGGGAGCCCAAATCCTTCCTGACTCCTATTTCTGCAGCCAAAATACAAGTGTGGGCTTTTTTACCATGGTAGTCAGTTTTCCTTTGTGACAAAAAAAGTGACGCTACATACAAAAACAAAAGGGGTACAAACAATCGCACTCCCTTGGGGTCAAGCACCCTAGGGGGCCAAATCAAGAAAAAAAAAATAAAATGTAAAATATATATATATAATATAATATATATATATATTATACATCACCCGGCCAATTTAATTAGGTAAAAACCCATGCTAGAAACGGTTGGGCCCCCCTTTTGCCTTCGAACTGCCTAAATTCTTCAGGGCAAGTTTCCACAAGGGTTGCAACAAGCTCATTTGGGACCAAGGGGGCCCCAAAAGGCCAAGAAAATATTCCCACACCATACACCACCCCCCACCACCTGAAAAGTTGTACAAGGCAGATTTGGGTCCCTGCTTTCATGTTGTTGACGCCAATTCTGACCCAACCACCAAAAATCGCAGCAGAAATCGAAACTCATCAGACCCGGGAACATTTTTTCCAATCTTCTACTGTCCCAATTTCGATACTTTTGGGCAAATTGGGGACTCAGTTCCGTTTTAGCTGAAAAGGGGTGGGACCCGGTGGTCTTCTGTGCTGTAGCCCCCTGCCTCAAAGTTCGCCTACTGTGCGTTTAGGAAAACTCTTCTGCCTACCTTGGTTTAACGGGTGGCTTTTGAGTACTGTTTTCCTTTCATCAGCTCGAAACCCGTCTGCCCATTCTCCTTTGACCCCTGGCATCAACAAGGCATTTCCGCCCACAGGACTGCCGCTCATGGATGTTTTTTCTTTTTTGGCCCTTTTTCTGTAAACCCTAAAATGGTTTTTGCGTGAAAAAACCCAGGGGGTCAGCATTTTTTGAAATACTCAACCAGCCCTCTGGCCAACAACCTGCCATTAAAAGGCATCAAATCCCTTTCTTCCCCATACGATGCTCGGTTTGGAAACTCGGGAGATTGCTTGACCTGTCTAACCAAAATGCACGAGTTGCCCCCATGTGATTTGATTAAAATTTAAAGTGTTAACGAGCAGTTGGACAGTGTACAAATAAAGGGGCCTTTTGAGTGTTATAATAAAAAATATATATTTTAAATATATTATTAAAAATTGAAAGTTAAATCTCCCTCTTTTCCCATTTTACAAATAATAAAAAAAGTAATAAAAAAGTTACACAAATTGGAACCCCCACATCCGTAAAAAGTACGTTCTCCCCTTTTTAAAAAAAAAATCCTTTACCTGTAGGGGGAATACTGTAGGAGAAAAAAAAATTCCCAAAGCCAAAATTGTGGTTTTTCGGTCATTTCACATCCCCTAAAAATTAGAACAAAAGTGGTAAAAACGTTGCAGATAAACCAAAATGGTGCAAATAAAAAGTACACTTCAGCCTTTAAGAAATGCACCATAATTCAAGTCCATAGGTGGAAGTACAAAAAAGTTATTGGTTGCAGAAAATGGCGCTGCGGCTCAAATTTCTAAAATAGAAAATGTTTGGAAAATTTTTTGCGAACCAAAAAAAAAGCAAAACCCAATATTTGGATTGCAAATACAAAAAAAAACCTTTTTTTTAAAAACAAAAGAGTGCATCTCAGAAACCCCCCTCCCCTCTCAAAAATGGCACAAGTACATTTTCCCTTTTTTTTTAAACCCCATTAGAATTATTTTGGGCCCTTTTCCTGGTTATTCTGTGAACGATAAATGACACATTAAAAGTCTCTTGTCCCGCAAAATAAAAGCCCCCATATGTCTATGTAGATGGAAAAATAAAAAAGCTGGGGCCTTGGAAGGCGGGTAGGGAAAAAATAATGTGCAAAAAAATAGGCTACAGTGAGAAGGGTTTAATAAGATTGTTTTAAACCCTTAGGCCTGCATTTCTTGTGTACTAGATTTTACATCTTCTGCAGTCGTTTGCGAAACGGGCTCGCTAGTAATAGCTAAGCTAATATGCCAACCCTGCTATAGATCTGCTCTCAGCCCATGGTGGGGAAAAAAAACCCCTTTAAATCAGGGGAAAAAAAAAAGGTCCCATTCATTTAAATGGGTGATCTTGCTGTATTTTCAGCCCCGGAACTGAAAATTTCACCACTTTTTGGGGGGGGAAAAAAGCGGACCTTTTTAAAGGGGGTTCGGCTCAGATTTTCCTTTTTGTTGCTTGCGAGGATGTACATAGTCTTTATTTTACCTAAAAATACACTGGGAAATATGTATTCAGTATGCAGAAGACAAAACTAAGAACAGCACAACCAATCAGATTGCAGCTTTAACTTTTCCCAGGCCGGGAAAAAATGGCGTTACATCTGTTGGTTCTTTGAGACCCTTTTTTTCGCCTGTTTTTTAATGGGAAATTTGGCTTTTAAGCTTTTTTAAGCCCAGAAAAGGGGCCATTGACATACCTCCCCCCAACGACGATATAAAACTACAACCAAACATGTCCCAGAAAATTTTTCAAAACATTTTTTCCTCCAACATGCAGCCTTTTTTTCACATGGTGATCACTGCCCTTTAAAAACAATGGGAATTATCCTGTTGCATATCTCAGCGTCAGCAAGAAGATTTTTGAAAACAGGTGTAAAGATTTACTGCAATAAAAATGTTGTTTATTTTTAGTGCATATTCAAAAGCCCGCTTTAAAAATCAGCACAAAATATAAATGCATTATTTTTGTAAAGTTACTGACTGTAAAAATAGGAAAATTTTTCAGCCCCCTGTTTTTAAAAGGGGTTGTCTGCTTAAAAGATTATTTTTTGTTCCCTTTTACGCCTTTAACCCCTTTCCCCACAAACCTTTTTTTGGGGTTCATCCTTTTTCCCTCCCCACTTCCAAAAGCCTAACTTTTTTTTTTCCTTTTCATAGTCATTGGACCTTGTTTTTTGGGGATCATATTACTTTTCAAATTTTCCCCTAAACGTAACTTACGGTGAATGCATGAAATTTGGGCGTGTTAACGCCAAATTAATGCTCATAAAAAGGGGATTTAAACCCGATTTGTGAAACCCCCCTTACTCGGGTCCTAAATCAGGGACCCTTTTAGGAAGGGCGACATTTTTTGGTTGGGTATACAAAAACCACTTTGAAAGGGGTATACCTGTTTAGCTTGCCCTAGAAATGCCATAGCGAAGCTATAAAATAGTAGCTTCGCATGGTTCTAGTGGCCCCCCCCCACACCGGACCCCCGGGTGCCGCATTTCAAAGCACCCCCGGGAGATTTTAAACTGTTGAAATGGGGCGGCCTGATTCAGCAAAAAAATGCCATAATTGGGCGCCCCATTCTACATTCGCCCATAATGTAGTGGGAAAATTCCCCAAAAAATTCCTGGGGGGAAGTAAAAAGAAAAGGGTTGTTTTTTTATAAAGTTGATTGTTCAATATAAAGGACATTCTATCTGTACTCTGCAGGTTGGTCGATTCCGGTGATATCAAATTTGTAGAATTTTAATTTTTTTTAAAACATTCTCTATTTTTTAAATTTGCGCTGCAGCCCCATTTTCTGCAACTAGTAACTTTTTTCATCTGTGGACGTGAATGGGGGTTAGTTTTTTGGTACCATTTGGGATACATGCGACTTGTTGATCACTTTATTATTCCAACTTTTGAGGGGGTGGGAAATAACCAAAAAAAGGCAAATTTGCTGTTGGGAATTTCTTTGGTGTTCAACATATGGATGAATAATGTTATATTTTAATATATTGCACATAAACGATAACAATTATATGCAATTTTTTAGTTTTGTAAAATAGAAGAACTTTGAACTTTTAATTTTTTTTACTTGTAGTTCTCCTAAGGTGCTTAACCACTAGGGGGCGTGAACGCTTATAAACTTTTCTGCATTGTACAGATAATACAGAAAGGTGTACGAATATGGCTGTCCTATTCTATCCTGTAATGTAATAGGATTTCTAAAAAGTTCTAAAAAAAAGGAATTCTTCATTAGGCCATGACAAGTGCTCAGCACCCTGCAGTCCCAATGTAGGAGTGGTGATTGTGCTGTGGTATCTAAAGGCTTAACTCCTTAACCACCGCGCCGCCCTGCACGACTTTTGACGTCAGCTGGTGCGAGTCGTTCGTCTGCAGCGCCCGGCGCCGCAGCAGCGCTGTTAACGGGGCTGTACTATACAGCCCCGATCCCAGAGCATCTCCTGCAAGCACCGCAGCGCAATAAAAGGGTTCCCCTGCTCTGTCTGGTGATTTGAAACACCCGGTGACCCACATGAGCCCGGAGAAACGCTGTGTGTCACATGTCAGCACTGGGGACCAGAGAGTGGCTCCAGAGCTGTCTGTGTACTAAGCCAGTGACCAGGCCAGCCTCTGTGCTATCCTAATCACTGCCTGAGTCAAACTGACATAGATTATAATGTATTAGCATATATGAATATGCTAATACATTACTAAGTGTAAAAAAAAAAATATGTAAAACAGTTCTCCCTTCAGGGGATTCAAAGAACAAAGAAAAAAAAACATAAAAACTTTAAAAAAAAAAAAAAAAAAAATGATAAAAAATAAATAAATAATAAAATAAAAAAAAATTTCATAAAAAATAATTGTGCATAAATTACACTCACAAAACCTACCTATTTGGTATCCACACGACTGTAATAACCTGTAGAATTAATCAAACAAGTAATTAAGTGTGAAATGGAGTGAGTCGTAAAAAAAATATGAAAAAAAACAAAAAATAAAAAAAAATACTGAAATTATTTATAAGTGAACTTAAACGATTCCCCCCATAAAGTACAACTTGTCTCGAATAAAACGAGGCCTCATACAACTGCGTCATTGACAAAATATAAAAGTTACAACTGTTTAAAAGCAAAGAGGCAAAAACAAAAAAAAAAATGCTCTGGTCATTAACTACTTTTCAGGCGTTCGGCTTAAGGGGTTAAACAACCCAGATCGGAGATGTCTCCAATCCTGGCTGATAGTGGTGGTGTCAACTGTAACTAACAGCGCGTGAGCCTGTGCCATATCTCCTTACTGATAGTATGATGTACCTGTACATCAAACGTTGGTAAATCTCGTCCTCACTCTCTGCTGTATTCTGTGTTTTTACTGGTCTTGATCCTAACAGGATGTGCCATTTGCAGAAGTCACCACTTGGAAGCGCTCCAAACGGTGATGTCAGCCAAAGACATGTGACAGCAGCAGCCATTTGAATCCGGACCTGAAGAAAGCAGAAGACGGCGGAGAGTGAGTTTGGTGCGGTGCTGGATGAAAGGTGAGAGAAGGCAAGTATGCTTTTTTATTTCATTATGGCAGTAGTATGCTAAGAAGAAAAGAAAACAGACAACCCCTTTAAGCTCTCCATACAAGTTAGATGATCCCCTGAATTCAGAAGAAATCACGTGACTTTTATCTAAGGCCTGTTTCACATATGCGTCAGAGCTTCAATTTGGAACCTCTTTTGCATGTTCCGTCGGGATTGACAGAAAAAATAGTGCAGCAACCTGCACTATTTTTTCTGTCTCAACGATGGGCAGCAGGGCGGAGGACCTATTGTAATTAATGGGATCCATCAGGTGCTGTAGGTGTCCATTGTGAAAGGCCTTGTTCACACGGCTTATTCTGCTGCGTATTGGCGCCGTACTGCGCGCCGGATTTGCGCTTCAGTACGGCGCCAATCCGCGGCAGCAATTACGGTAATCCACTGCTCTCATTGAGAACAGTGGAATCCGTCGCTCCTCCCCGCTCGGCGAATCCGCCGCGGGGGGAGAAAGTGACATGCACATTATTTACGGCGCGGACGCGCCTTAAACAATGCATTGTCTATGGGGCCGGGAGCGGCTCCCCCGCCGCGCTCCGGCCCCGCCCCCGTCCCCGCCCCTTATTCACGGCGGATTTGTGCGCTCAATACGGCGCACAAATCCGTCGGGAATAAGCCGTGTGAACACGGCCAAAACAAATCCCATTGCTTCCATTTTCACCTCAGCGCCAGAGATACTGAATGAAA
Organism: Phyllomedusa bahiana; assembly: GCA_025379985.1. Lineage (NCBI taxonomy): Eukaryota > Metazoa > Chordata > Amphibia > Anura > Hylidae > Phyllomedusa > Phyllomedusa bahiana. The sequence continues at coordinate 96,893 of JAODAL010011435.1, forward strand.
CCTCTGACGCAGATGGGAACCTAGCCTAACTTATTTGTATGGGAGCCTCCCCAATCTCCTTTCACAGCAGATATTAGAATATTAGTAGATAGATGGACAGATGCATTTATATATTTATGAAGGGGTCAGTTGCAATAACTCTCCAGCAAATGAGTGTTCTGCCTACAGTTATGGCATGAATGCTGTCCAATTTACATCAAATCAGACCAATGTGATTTGATGTGTGCCAGGCTGCTCATAGCGATTTCTTTTGCACAAATTTTAATATGCTTCTCTAGTCCAAACCTAAAAAAAAAAAAAAAAAAAAAAAATCTTAAAACCGCAGCAGTTTTTATTTACCTAAATGGCAAATATGACTGAAATCTAATTGCTAGGACGATAAGATGGGTCAATCTGTCATCACGAATGTAGCATGTAAGCAGCACCTAATATGGAATAGATATGAAAGAAAACACCAATATATGGAATAGGAAGATTTTATATTAAGGAGATCATACTGTACATCTATCTGTCTGTGTGTGTAAATTGTCGGCTCAAATTATTTTTGTGCCAAAGATACATTGGAGGAAAACACATACAGAAAGCAAAGAAAACTAATAAACCTTGTTGGTATGCCTCAAAACAATGTGACACATGATAAAATGGCAAATACTCAAACATTTAGCTATAATAGGATCTCAGCATAATGGTACGTATTTTAAATCCCACAGTATCCTAATACTTCATCTAAAGGTGAAAAACATGAGCAGTCACACCCTCACCAAGTTACCTGGACATACCTCCCAACTGTCCCGATTTGGACGGGACAATCCCGATTTGGGATCCTTGTCCCGCCGTCCCGAGACGGACGGGAGGTATCCCGATTTTTTGGGTGTGTCCCGGGGATCCAGGGCCTGTGCCCTGAATCCCCACTCCCAAGTGCAGGCCCTGTTTTCCTCCGCGGAAAAATTCCGAATCCCGGCTGCGTCAGGGGTCTTCTCCCTCACAGGGGCCGGTTAAAGAGAGAGGGCCAGGGGTCCCTCAGTTTTCTATAACCACCAAGGAAAATGACAGCGGCACCTATACTTTAAATGGGGGAAAATCCAGAAAATTGGGCCCTTCCCTGAGACCGCCCACACCCCCCAAACAACCATCACATTAGGGGGTACTTCTGACGGTACCCACTCTTCCCGGTACCCCGTGTGTTGGGGGATTGGGGTAAAGGACATGGGGTTTGTTCGGCCTTGGGGTGACAAAAACGCCTCGGCTGAAACCAAGCCCAAGGATAGTAATAGAGCATTGAAGACACCCCCCCTTACATCACTGGAAAAAATGGAAAAAAAATTACAAAAAAAAAATAAAAAGCATTTTTTTTAAAAAAACTCTCCCTCACCGGCCCCGGGACCTTTTAGTTAAAAAAAGTACGTTGGTCTGATGTAGTCTAAAAAATCCAATAGTATTAAACTCCAAATTCCCTGCACCCCTGAAAGGTCAAGGGGGGGGGGGGGGAGGGGGTGAACGGGCCCGGCCACACCCAATTTCCCGGGGGGTTGGGGCTCTGTATCCTTTCAAGATTTTCGCTTGTATGCTTTGGCCTTTTAACTCCCCTAACCCCCGCGGCCTATGTCAACACAAAATGCAACCCTCACCTACACTCTATAACCCCCTGACCCCTATGATTTTCCCCATACTCCCACTCCACATACCCTATAAAGGGTTTTTTACAGAGGGGGGAATTGTAGGGAGGGGTTGAGAAGTGCAGATTTAAGATGTTGTGTGGTTAATTCTGCAGGGACGAGGCGGGGAGAAGTCTTTTCATGGCGAACTGGAAGGAAAGGGGGAAAGGGAACGATTCTCAACAGAGAAGACGTCCCCTTGTGAGTCACTAAATTTGATTTACTGTAATCACTAATATTGTCTCCCAGCGCCTGTGTAACAACTGCTATCTATCCCCCTATATGGTAACTGTATTTCAGGAATTTTGGGTAAAAGTGTAAGGGTTTTATATTCAGGATCAATATGACTGTATTATTCAGTTAAACTATTGGTGGTGATATGTGGTATGGTGGTGTGGGTATTATTTCAGGTCACTATGTGGGGGTGTTATGTGGTCTATTGTGTGGTATTATTCATTCACTTTTGTGTGGTGATATGGTCATGTGTGGGGGTATTATTGTCATATGTGTTGGTGATATGGTATATTGTCTCTGTTTTTGGGCATTAACAGAACGGGAAAATTTTGCTCCTTGCACAGCAGTTTTTATGTAGTCACTGTACAACATATTATAGTAGCGGGATCATCCATAGAACATTGTCTTTTAAAACTATTTGTATGTATTTCTGTAAATACTGTAAAATTACTTTATATAAATACTTTTTACAGACCCTAGTGGCACCGCTGTTGTGTTGGCGCTGGTCTGCTGGAGGTGCGGCATGATTTTGTTTGGGGGGGTGGTTTGTGGTTTGAGGCTGTCCTGGTGTGACGTAATTTATTACCATTACCGAATAAAGATCAGTATGCAAAGACCAATATTTCTCCCATACCAGTGACCATAAAGTGGTAGATACCAAATGTACACAGACTCTGTATACTGTATAATTTCCATTTAAAACAGTGAGCAAGTAGTGGTAGATACCAAAACACACGGGCTCTGCAGACTGTATATAAACCTCCATACAGGGACCAATATAGTGGAGCAACCAGTGTACACAGGCTCTGCAGATTTTATGTTTGCCAAAACAGTGACCATATATGTGATAGATACCCAAAGGACATATCTCTGCAGACTGTATATTACCCCCCAAACCCCTCACTAGACTATACTAGAGTACCCAGGCTCTGCATACCATATATTCAAACCCTACAGTGGGCCATATAGTGGGAGATAACCCGTGCACACGGGGTTTTGGGAGATTGTATATCACCTCCATGCAGTGCCCATATAGCGGTAGATACCATTTTACAAGTCTGAGACTGTATATTACCCTCAAAACATGACCATATAGTGGAAGATTTCCAATTGTACAAGCTCTGCAGACTGTATATTACCCATACAGTGACCATATAGGGGTATACCAGTTGTACACAGCCTGCAGAATATAAGTGATTTTTGCAGTTATCACCAGGACTCACAAGGTAACTTCTTCTCTGAGATTCAATTT